>JAQFXP010002064.1:0-16466 GCA_034693685.1 Belba bartosi
ATTCCATTCTCAATCACTAGTATTCTCAACAGAGGAGATCCCGTCTCCAAGTTCTCCAAAGACGACCACAACTCCAATACCAACTCCAATACCAACACTAATGCCAATACCAATACCAATACCAATGCGAATATCGGTTTCTATGCCTTTATTTCTATTTTTATAATTTTTTTGCAAATTGAGTATTGATTTGATAAAAGAGATAACAGATTTTGTCTGTTCCGTCCACTACAACCAGAGAGCCAAGTGTTCCGGTACTGCCAGTCAGCACTGGACCCGCTCTGTCTGTCGTCATCCCGATCTGGGCCTATAGTGTCGGCGGTGGGGCTAATGCCGGGGGTGTTGGCGGGCCACCACCTGCCGCGAAAGCCTACGCCCTGGTACCCATGGGCTGTGGCGGGTGTAGTGGCGAGCGGACACTCGGCCAATGCGAGCACTTCTGCACATCAGGTGATATATCGCGAAAACAAAGATTCGGAATCAGGTGAAGTGAAGACCGATTGCTTATATCTCGAATAATATCTAAATCTCTGCACTCGAGTTGATGTTGTAGTGCATGCGATCAACTCATTCTATACTCATTCAATACTCATTCAATTTGATGTTTTGCTTCTTTTACTGATTTTTTACTCTGAAAAACAAAAAATCGATCAATAATTCGCTTTATATATAATAACGTATATATAGAATAAGTTATTATCTAATAATAATAGCAGTAATTCATATCGTTTTGATCATCTAAACCATGAAATACAAAAACTAAATGATTGCTCCAAACGATTAGCATTCATCACAAACTTGTATTTTCAACCGACACACCCTGTCCTGATTGGCCCAATACTTACTAAATTTTGAATTTGATTAAAATATTCAATTACATTCTTATTTAACTTTTTCTCAATTACCTCAACCAAGCGAATAGAAAACTAATAACAAAGAAATGCTTATAATTTATTATGCATTTTAAAAATGGTATAGAAAGTTATAAATTACAGTATTATATTCATATAACCCAATATTGTATTTATCAAATAATTTATTAAATCCGCATTTATTTTAAGTTTATTTTTATTTTTCAACTACTAACATTGCTCAAATTTAATAAATTGAAATGGACATTTATTAATAACTTATTTAAAATTTTGATTAGTTAAAAATTATCTCGTTTAAAATTTTGAAATAATATATAAACTAGTTAAGTATTCTTATAATATAAATCTGTTTTAGAATTGAGAAAAATCTTTAAAAGAATTTAAAAACTGATTGATTAATGACTTTTTTTAGATTTAAAAAAATATAAACTTAATTTAATTTAAAATTGAAAATAAAATATAATTCGAATCTTTTAAAGACTTGGTTTTTAAACTGTAGTCTTGTTTTAATTTATGATATAATCTTCAGTTATAGCGTGTTTTGCAACATATGATGTATTAGTTTATCTGTCATTTTGTCACATTTTTAGTTATCTTTAGCATCTATTCTAAAATTTTTGTTTCTTTAGCTCTTTTTTTGCTTGATTGAAAAAAATAGTTTATTTCAAATAATTGCTTTAAATCTAATGAACAAATAATTGTCACAATTGTCAAGAAAATGCAATTGATTTTAATTTGTTATTTGGAGTAATCTCTCTTAAATAGTTTCTTATAATCTGTTTATTTCTTAACAAAAGAACAATTTTAAGGATTTGTTTCGATTTAAGGAAAGTTTTGAATTTAGATTAAAACTGAACCGAATTATATTGTACTGAGTTATTTGCTTGATACTAAAACTTATAGATTTAGAAACTCTGTAAATGTTTAAAATGCCAATTGCTAACATTTTAAAACTTTTCTGAATAGAATAGATTCTAACATTATAAATTTAATAACTTTTTTTTGTTTATTATTTTAATAAATTTTTATTAATGATTGTAAAGAATGAAAAAAATTTTTAATCGATGCACTTAGTTGTTTTAAATAATTAATACTCTATAAATTTTATAGAAAGTTAATACGATTTAATGCAAACTGACACATTTATTATAATAAGTAAATAGTAAATTTCCTTTTGTCAACTTTTTGTATCATTATTTATATATTAAAAATTTAAGCAATTTTTGCTTAATAACTCAATTTTTATTTTATAATCCAATTATTATTTCTAATTAATTTTTAAATGATTTAGTAATTACATGTTTTACCACTTTTTAAATTTAGAATAAACTTTCAAAAAATTTACAAAAATAATAAAATTAAAATTTTTTAATATTTACAAAATTTAAATAAATTGTAAATTTATTAAATACATTTTAATTCATTTTTATTGTATCTTTATATTGCAAAGTTTTATATAAAATATTTAACCGGCTGTATTAAGAATTTAAATATTGTACAATAGGAAGCTAAAGAATTTTTTAAATACAAAATACTACAGTATATTTCTTTTTCTTATATTTGCATTCAACTTTATGTTAAACTTTATAAACTATAAAAAATTATTTTTAAAATAATTATTAATTGAAAAGAACTAAAAGTAATATAATTATTTTTAATGTTTTTAGTTAATTTTGTCATTGTATTTTGTGTAAATTAATAAAAAAGATAACATTAGATTATTCTAACATAAGAAAGATAGTTTTAAAATCACTTGAGACTCATACTGAATAAATATTTCTTAACATAACTAATTCTAAATTATGTTAAATTAAATTACTAATAAATAAAAATTATAAACTTTAATATTTTTTTATTAGATAAGTATTTTAGTATTACTAGTATTTAAAAATAATATGCATTACTTTTATATAGAAATAAATAGAAATTTCAAACCAACTTATTAAACTAATATATATTTGTAGTACTAAAATATTTAGCTTAAAATAGTTATTACTAATTTTCTATTTAAATTATATTTTGCAAATAAAGGTATTAACTTGTAAATAAATTTAACTTAAAAAATTTATAATTTTTGTTATATACAATTTATATAATTTTATAAAATATAAAGCTTACAATTTTAAGAAATAATATTTTAAGTTAAACAGTATATTAATTTTAAAAATACCAAATAAGTCAATATAGTCTTATACATGTCTTGACTTGACTAAAAATTTAATTACATTTAGAAAATTCATTTTAAAATGCAATATTTTATTTTTAAAACGGATAATTATAATAATTATAAATAAACTTTTAAAAAACTTTGCTTGTTTAAATCTTTTTAATAATTTATGTCAATTTATGCAATACAATATTGAACTATTTTAGCTATTACTTACTTACCAAATGAGAATTAGTTAATAAATTATCAAAAACTTTAATAGCAATTGATCTTGCTTACCTGACATTCACAACTTTTAGCTCAATTAGGATTTATATTATATTTAAATTATGTTGTATTTATATTACATCTTTTGCTAGCATAATGCATGTTAGTTTAATATTTAAATAAATGTTAGTAAATTATTTTTATATTAATATTTACAGTCAATTTTAGTAAAAAAAATATTTTTGGTTTAGTTTAATTTTTGATTAGTATTAGGAAAAATTCTAATAAATTTAAATACAGTTAGAAATATTAAAAATTTAAATTTAATAGTAAATATTACAAAATTGCGTTAAATCATTTTAAATCTATTTGCCTTTATTGTTATACTTTAAAACTTATACTCTAAGTTAGTAAGTTAAAATTAAAATTTTGAAATTATTTTGTATTAATAAAGTGTTTAAGCAAAAATATATTAAATTGCAAGTTTTGATTGTTATAATAAAACAAAATTAAGATAAAACTTAAATATTAACTAAAAGTTAAATAAAAGTTAAATAAAAGAGATTAACCAGTTGTTTCTTTTATAAATTGTTCTACTTTCAGTTTTATATTTTAAAACATTAAAATAAATTTTATAAATTTACAAATTTACATGGTTTTTTATCAATAAGGATTTAATCATTAATTAATTATAAATTTAACAAAATGTGAATACAAATATAATTGAAAATATAGTGCAATGTGAAACCTTGTTTCAATGTAATTATAGTCACGAAAACCACCTGTACTACAACAGAACCACTTATTATTAGTCACAGACCAGTAATTTTAAATGCTTTGATAAAACAAATTAATTAAATAAAAATTGAATATTCAGCCTATTATTGAACAACTATCGGAGGTATGACTTAATAGATTAAAAGTGTTAAAAAATATATAAAATATTAGCACGAAATCGAGTTTGTGTGAATGCATTAATGATTGGCAATGCGTTGAATAAATCGCACGAACCATCAAAATCATGTCGAGTCGAGTCGAGCAGCAGATGAGCGCTTCCTCTCTAACATATGCACCGAAATAATTATTGTAATTAAGTATTATTTTTCTGTTTGTTTAGTGTTTAGTCAACGAAGCGTTTCGGCCAAACATAATAACGACTCCATTTCACCGAATAATAGCAAAGTTAGTCATAATTATGTCGAAAGAAGCGATAGCCGTTCAATGGCTTCGAGTCCCCTCTCGCCCTGCATTGGACACTGCAATGCCTCACATTCAGACCAGGGCGGGGACATCGACATGGATGATGACAATGGATCTGATACTTGTTCCGAAAAGGACTCGGTTCACAACAAGACTAAACTTAATGGAAGCTCAAGAATCAAAGATAACAACAATTCAAATATTCATAACAGCAATAATGGCATTAATAATAACAATAGAAGAAAAAAGAAAACGAGAACTGTCTTTACCAGAAGTCAAGTATTCCAATTGGAATCAACATTCGATATGAAGAGGTATCTATCGAGCTCAGAGAGGGCCGGATTGGCCGCTTCCCTGCATTTGACCGAAACTCAAGTCAGTCCTAAATTAGTTTTGCAAAACATAGATCTCTTACTTATTCTTAATTTATTTGATTTTAGGTTAAGATATGGTTTCAGGTATTGTATGACTGTATGACTATAAGTCGAATGAATTATCAATCAATAAATTGTTGTTTAATAAGAACCGACGAAACAAATGGAAGCGTCAATTGGCGGCTGAGTTGGAAGCGGCGAATATGGCTCACGCGGCGGCACAACGAATACGTGCGGTTCCTATACTATACCACACGACACCAGCCCATCCCCATCATCATCACTCTCACACTCACGACTCCAACGGCAATCCCAACCCTTCCTCCAACACCAGCTCTGGTCACGCGGACAGCGCCGCCGCCTCACTCCAGGCCGCGCTCTCCTCCTATTACTACCATCCGTCACATCACTCCTCTTCGGCCGCATTCATATCAACCGGAAGTCATGTTAACTCAGGCGCAAATGCAGGTGCGATACGGACTCCTACCATAACGGGTTTGGTTTAAGTTTTTCACATTTTCTTCAATTTAAACATCGCTTAACATTTGTATATAGTTTTAGATTTTTTGTGTAAATAATGACAAAAAGAATATATAATTTTAAGTTTAATTTTAAAATAAATGTTTAAATTTTATTTATTTGAAATGATTGCAATTATAAGTAAATGTAATTCTAAAACAATTTTAATTATTTAATACATACCCATAAATAGAAGAATAAAATAATGGTTTTTTATTTTGAATTAACTAAGTGATAGATTTAGCAATTTGTGTAAAATAGTGCTATAATTCAAGTTTGACACACATTATGCTTAATAAACCGAAAGAATGAACAAATTTAGCCATTTATGCGTTGATTCTTAATGTTAAAGTTTGATGTAATATAAGTAACAAAAATTAAATCAATGGAAAACTTATTGCTATTAAGATATCAAATCGAAATTAATGTACTTTAATCGTAATTATTAGTTTGTTTTACTCATACTTTAATTACTTCAAATTGGATAATAAACTCTCTCTTCTTATACCATTTGTTCTTTAATGGTCACAATTTATTTATAGTTGTGAATTGAGATATTCTCTTCACTATTCTATTTACTATTCACTCACCTAATCCTCAACTAAATTCCCAATGAGTTTGAAAACACGACTAAACACATTGTTTAGTGATTTAAGAATGCTTTTAGCGGACGAGTCAACTCGTATTTCTTCATTTGAGACACAAATTTAATGCAACTATAAAATGGGTTAAACGGACTTAACGTTATTTTTATAGGATAAGCAAAATGTGTTTTATTTCTACTTTGATTGAACCTAACAAACAAAATATAACCAAAGCCTTACTCTGTCTCTTATCTTCTCTATAAATTCAAAGCTCTCTCACAACACAACACAACAATACACTACAAAACACAAATTGATAGCTCATTGCTGACCCCTTAAAGAATACTTTGTTTCAATGATCTCTCTCTCTCTCTCTCTCCCTCTCTCTCTCTCTCCCTCCCTCTCTCATTTGGTTTTATTTGATAGTAAAATAAATGTTTGTTTAGTATCGAAAATTAAAATCAATTCATTTATATCAGTTTTCCTAAATAAGTTTAGAATTAAACTAACATTTAATTATCAACAGTAATCTATGTCTATGTAAATGATTGAATTCAAATGAATAGAGTTTATTGTGCAATGAAAATATTTCGAAGGGTTTTTATTTAAAAAAATGTATTCATATTATATAATAATAATGTGAATATTGATTAGAATTAATATAAAGTGCTTTTGTGTTGTAGTATAGTTTGCTTAATGTACTTTTAATACTCTCAATCATATTATTTTACTGATAATAGACAATCAAAGGTTGATTCAGTTGATTCATTCATTTTGTTAATCTCTCTCAAGAGCTTATCGATGATTAAATGCAGAGAAGATGTAATAGAAATGAGGATAAGAGGGAAAGAGGCAAAAGAATCTGCTTTGAAACACAAAGCATATGATTTGCATGCAATCGAGCAATAGTGCACATCAGACATGAGTTAATATGAAGTCTATGAAAAGTACATTTAGCGGTATATTAAGCGGCTATTCATTGCAAAACGCTTTACAAAAGGAAAGACTCATCAAATTTTAATAATTCCGACCAATTATGTTTATGGGCTCGATTGGGCTTAATCTTCTAAAGTCGAGGGGTTGGGTCGCCAAATGCACAAATGCACAAATACGGCATAGCGTACACCATAGCATACACCATAGCATACACCATAACATATACTGCCACTCCTGATCTCTAACCAGACATACCATACCATACCATACCATACCATACCATACCATACCATACCATACCATACCATTCTCTACTCATACTCGGAGCATACAGTCAGCAGCCGTACAGTACAGTCACACTCCCCGTACAGTGTGTTCTTTATCTATCTATTCTCTATAGACTTACTTTGAGTTGCAAACTATAAACCTTTGGCCGAATTCTTACAACAAATGCTGAAGTTTGCAAGAGTTGGATAATTGCAACACTTAGTTAAACTTCATCTCTCAAGCATTTGTTTGAATATTATTCGAGTTCTGCTTTTGCAGAATTGGTTTCAATGAATCGCTGCTTCAATACACAACTCGATTGTTATCTTTTATTACATTCAGTCATTGCATTATCACTTGATTACAGATTAAAACCATTTAAATTCATTAGAGAGACGAGAAGTTTATTGGAATTGCGCTCAATATTTAAAAAGCTTTACTAATTCACTCATTCTTTCCGTCTCTATCTCTATCCTAAGGGCGGAACCGTATTTCGAACTCTGAGTTGGCATTACAGGCATTACAAGCATTACAAGCATTAGAGTATATTATAAAATACAACGAGAGATGAGTAAAGGGAGAGAGTAGAAGGGAGGGAGAGAGAGGAAAGAGAGGGAGAGAGGGAGGGAGGGAGAGAGAGAGAGAGAGGAGGGAGAGAGAGAGAGAGAGCACCATAAAAGTGCTTTATTTTACCCACTTATTGACATTTCATAAGTGAAATCCACTAATAGCTAGCAATAGCTCTTTCCGTGTTTTTCTGATAAGACTTTTAAGTTAAAAGCAAATGTTTGCCAATAGTCTATTGGAAATAGAATAGAAAGAATAGAATAAGCATTTTATTAAAGTTTTGTAGATTTAAAAGAATTGAAAAATTATTCAATATTTTATAGCTAGTAATTCAACTAATTATGTACATTATTTAGACTATAAATAATTTAAATAATAGAAATCGATTGTTATTTTTGATGTTTTATAACAAGTTTGCGTGAATGTGGATGTAATCACAATATTACCACAACATCACAATACCAGCCCTATCGGAGTGAGCCTTCAGTAATCAGCAATAGTACGCCTTTTTGAGCACACGATCCAAATTGTGACAATTGAAGGGTAGCGGCGATACTGAGCACACACTCATTATTATAATTGAATAGGAGCAATTCGAGCAATTCCTACAATTCTAGCATACCAGTTATATAGCAATACGAGCACACGTGCCGCCAATTTACAGCCTCTCTCTCTCTCTCCTGCTCTCTCTCTCTCTCTCTCTCTCTTTCTCTCTCTCTCTCTCTCTCTCTCTCTCTCTCTCTCTTGCTCTCTCTCACTCACTCTCCTTTACGGCAATGGCTTACAGAGTGCTCTCGTATTGATGAGTTAACAAGCAATCGGTCGCTCAGCCC
Organism: Belba bartosi; assembly: GCA_034693685.1. Lineage (NCBI taxonomy): Eukaryota > Metazoa > Arthropoda > Arachnida > Sarcoptiformes > Damaeidae > Belba > Belba bartosi. The sequence continues at coordinate 8,527 of JAQFXP010002064.1, forward strand.
AAACAGCATAAACAGCACAACAGCCCAAACATATGTCAATAATGATGAGAATGATGTGATGCTAGAGATGCCAACTCTGTGTTTGTTTCGACTCCACCCGAACACCCACTCTATAAAACTGATAAGTGATGTAATGTTTGAGTTTTAAAAAGAGATAGACTTTCGCTACTATAATCAAAATGATTATTAAATTCAGTTTTGGTTCAAAACATACAAAACATCTGTAATTTCGATAATTACCGTCAATTTGGTCGTCAATTGAATGAATCACTTCAATAAAGGCATAACAAAAGATAAATAAGATTTAGTTAATGGAAAAGATATCGCAATTTTAAAATAAAAAACTCTCTCTCAGAGGCTTTGAAATAATTTTACGTCAATTTTGCCATTAATGCCTATTTTCTGATAGCATCTCCAGTTTCACTCCTAAGGGATAGAGTGTTGGCGCTCAGTGTTGGCGCTTATAATTGAGTGCATGTTCTGAAGCACAGATGAAGAGATGCAGTGATGCCACAGATATTGTGGCCCAATCTCCATAATGTTCTAATATCTATACAAAATGTTTGAATCGTCTCTACACTTAGTTTACTCAATGAAATGCTGCGAAGCTTTCGATAAAACGAGAAAATCGGTGAAACCGGGCAACCATCTGTCCTACCAGTCCCACTCAATGTCTCTCTGATGAGTCTCTAATACTGCCTCATCACCACTACATCCCTATCCCTCTTGATTTACATCAACTGATCAGTGATGCGTAAATAGAAATATAAATATTAAAACAGAATTGAAACAAATGAATAAATGACTCAATAAATCACAAATCCAGTCGTGCCTCTACTCAACAAATTATATTTGATTAAAGATTCTTTTATTTGTTTATTTTCTTATAAATAACTTTACTGTATATTTCATTTAAGAAAAATTGAATTAAAGATTAATTTATAAAATTAACATTTTGAACAAGGATAGAACAGTTAAATTAATATTTTAAAAATATACGCCAAGCTATTTGAGATTGTTTGCAACTTTATTTACAGTAGTCGATATAACTTAAAATTAAATTTATAACATTAATTATATTTTAAAATTAAGTTTTAAAAAATTAAATTTTATTTAATTTCTTCAAATAGTTTATAAATTAAATCCAATTTTCATGAGCTTTAAGTAAAAAAGTTTAAAATTGATAATAAATATTGTCAACTGATAGGATGTAATAAAGTGAAAGTAATGCGGAATTAGTTGAAAACATTGCTTATTGGAAAAGAACTGCAAATCAAAGGATGTCATTCATCTGATAGAAAAATTGATCGAAAATAAGTGAAAATTTTCCCTTAGGTTACAGAGGATTAGTGGAAATAGGCTTTGGGTATATTCGAGAGCATTTAAATGGTTAGAATGCAGTCATGCGATTCGAACATTGTTTCATAAACTACACGGAATCGTAGTTAGACTTCATTGTTGATGAGTCGGGTTTTAGATTGGGTTCATTTGTAATGTTGGTTATTGCCGGTGCCGTACATTTGGGAGATATAGAAACAATTTGTAGAACTGAGCGGTGAGGTGAGGAAGCTGAATGAAGGAGAAGTAGGTAGTTGGCTGCCAGACTGGCTAGGGTAGTGGTAGGGGTTGCACATGGTTGCCGAAGCCGAGTGAGCTAATGGTGCGTTACAATTCATAACAATTTCTATACCTTACGCAACATTATCTTCAAATTGAAAAGATCTGCAAAAGCCATAACTATAATAGTGTTGAGAAAACACATACAAAACATTTGAAATTTGTTTTCATTTCTTTACTCCATTCGCTGTAAGACATAATTTGTGTTCAACGGAACTTCATTTGTACTTCATTTGTGGTTTTATCCGTTTGATCCTTCAATCAAAATGAAGAGAAACCATCGGTTTTTGCTTTTGTCATTGAATTCAGTTATGAGTGCTATTATGAGTGCTATAGTATAGTATAGTATAGTAGTAATGCATGGACTGCACTGCACAACAAAGTAAGTTATACTAAAACCACTATCAAAGCCAGCCCGCTAAGGGAAACCAATTTAATGAGCATGGCTTTCACTCAGTTAGTTGTCTATGATCGCCTGGATCCTATTACCAAGCTTTCGATGCTTTCGATGCTTTATCATTGCTAAGGAATCACTACTCTATACAGTACACTACTGTATACAGTAGTAGAGATAGAATACTAACTGTACTAACTCTGCTCTACTCTACAACTATTATGTTATGATCAACAAATAAATGCATTCAAATCGAGTCAGAGATGAAAAAATCTAAAATGTCTTTTGCCAATGCTATCAATTGTATATATCGTATAGTTTAGAATAAAATTAGAGAATGTAGTCCAACATTATTCAAAACTAATATCGAAACTATTGATAAATTGTTGCCTCAAAACGAGATACAGTGTTTCAGTATATCATAATAATTGCGCTCATCATACAGTATAAGAGCTACACTACAACAGATTCATAGATGCAATCATTGCTTGGACTGTAATTTAGGAATAAATAGCCACTTGTGTGCCATTGGGCAGACGGGAGTTGAGGCCATCAAAGCTGAAACTGACGTCAAAAACCGTTAAATAGCTAATGATATATAGTCTTAGTCTTAATTTTAGTTATTTATACCGATGTAGTCGACAATACAAACAATAATACAGAACTACAACAACTGATGCTTTCATTATTTTATATTATTTATCTTTAATACTAAATAAATGATTAAATTGTTTTTGGCCTAAACTCTCATCAATCGCTTCTTCGCTCTTTTCGTAAGTTCTGACACCAAAACAAATTCGAAAAATAATATTAAAATTTTAATTCATTTTTTGCATTGCATTAATAAGTAAGACATTTTACAGTTGTATAGATATAAAACAAGAATTTATACAATTATTTTTACAATTATACATTTATATAATTTTCTAAATAAGAAATTCTATTTAACAAAACATTTTCTTAAACAAATAAAAATTGTTGTGTTTATGCATTGATTCTTAAGCACTCTTTTGTGGTTTATTTTTAATTAATTAAATTCTACAAGTTGATTTTTAAAATCAATTTTAATGATTTTGATTGCAGTAGTTCTTGGTTTTAATTGCTTTTGATTAATGATAAACAAAATAAAAAATCTAGTGTTTTTTGTCACTTAATGTTTACTACAATAGCTAATTATGTAAACACAAGTAAAGCTATAAATATAAAATTAATTACTTAAAAGCTGATGAATTGCTTTTAATTTGTGTGACTCGAGTGAGTGTCTTGTTCTGAGTAATGAATGGAAGAGCTCATAGTTTTTTCCAATTAAGATCATTCCAATCATAGTGATTACATTGAATTTTTTCACTAAACATACTGTGCTCTACACTCTAGTAGTCTACAGCAAACTAGCAAACACAAACTTCCGAAATATTTATTAATTAGTGCAAATATCAACTCAAACTCAATGGCAGTAATAATGAGAGTAATGTTTTATATACAACACTAATAATAATGAATTTGCAGAGAATATACATTAGTCTGTACTTTAATTAGCGTTTAAATATAGCACTGGTAGTAGTAGAGCACAGTTTATATGGTAATAAGTCTGAGTCCATTGCGCGGATAAATTATATATTAGAACCTCATCTTCTTTATTGCATCTGTCATGCAATGCGAGTTTACTCGACTCTACTCTACTCTACTCTACTTCACTCTACTCTACGATACACTACTCTAACAAAGTCTATCAAATCGTAAGTCAGTTAATCTGTTTTTTCTTAGCATTAGTTAATGGTTTAGGCATTTAATTTATTTTATCAAATTAAGTCATTTAACGTTAATTTGAAGATATTTGCGCCAAATGTATACGAATATAAAGTTTTGATTTCACTATAAGTTTATTGTATCAAATAAATGACTATATCGTATATGGAATATTTGCACACTATTCTCAACCATTCAGTTAATACAGTATTAAGTTTATATTCGAGTGTAAAGTAATGTATATTTGACATAGAAATATGTGCTCTAGTGCTAGCCCTGCGCGGGTATGTACTACAGGCCACACTTGTTAATGATTATTGCACTTGCAATGCAAATGGCTTTAAATAAATGTGAAAATGCAGTCAAGATTACACTGAAAGCAAAGCTGGCATCAGATTTAGCACAAGAACTGCATTTGCTTTTACACTACATATGAAATATTGGAGTATAGAGAAGAGACAGCACAACGAGTAGAGCAAATACAGCAAATACAGCAAATATTGTCAATATAGAGCATTGGGATTTCGCATTCACCTAAACTAATGGATGGAGCAAAACGCATTAACAACCATAAATAATTCAATCTAACTGCTCTGACTCGGTCCCCAAACACCCCAAGATTAATTGGGTGTCTCCACAACTATTGACCCTCTGATCACTACCAAATGAGTCGTAAGACTCGACTTACACAACATCACTGCAGCCCTACATCACTACATATTGACTATGGCTTCAATCGCTTACTTTTGCATTATTGGTCCTAAAGAGTAAAGATTTTCAAGCGTTGGGTGGGTCTGGCCTTACACGCTTTTTACTGCTCCTCTTCTTAGATACCTGTGCTCTGTATACCAGATCTATAGATTATGCTTAACTGTCTCTCTATCTCTCTTTTTCTATTCATTTCTTCATCGCTTTGGCAAACATTGAGTAAAACCACAATTCACTGACTTTTTTGTTTGAGACCAAAGATAATGTTTACAATAATTCATTACATTATTAGGCAATTCAGCGCTTCTTTCATTGTGTTATTCATTGATGTTTTGACTGTTTCTAAGAATAGTTATACAAATAATGTAAAGAATAAACAAGAGAAAAGAAAAAATGTTAATAGTGTCTAATAATAAGACACTAATCGATATGTATTCATAACGAATAGAAATAAGAGAAATGTTTTGTGTATTGAAGCGATAATCGAAAACGAAATCTAGATTTGCAGCGATTGTTGATTTGGATTTGTAGAGACAGTTAGAACTGATGTGTTGACTGCAAATAAGAGTCGATATTGTTGTGCAGTAATTAAGTGCACTCTTGCAGAATAGCAAAGAATAACACGGAATAGCTCTGAATAGCTCTGAAAGAGTGCTGATCTGAAAAACAGAGCCTAAGCAGCAAATTAATGTTGAAAAGTAGGAGAAATAGTGGCAACGCTTGATAGCACTCAACTAATAAATTGTTGCCAATGTGTGTGAGTTGTGCCAACTCTTACTTACACTTTCATACTCTTTGTTTTATTAGAGATTGTCTCCCATTTGGATTAACTCTTTAGCAGTGCTCCAAATAGAGTGGCTCTAAAGGGTTCGATTAATTAGCACTGGGAAACCGTTAGCTAACTTAGCAGCTGATCCCTAAGGCTCTGCGCTAATCACCAGCCATTCCCTTCACCAGCTCTTCACCAGTGACTGTGGATTACGAGAAATCAAAAACGGAATAATTATGATGATAGCAGACATTGCACTGTAAGGCTGGCAGGGCTCGCAGGAATGGCAGCAATGGCAGGAGCGGCAGAAATGACAGCAATGGCATGGATGGCAAACATTAGCAATCATTGGTGAGTCGGTTCGAGTTGAGCGCAATTGTTATGCTTTGGTATTAAGTATTGAGTATTGAGTGCCTAAACAAACATTTTGATGCAATTTATATGTTTGTAACTAAACTGTTGGAACGGAATCATTGGTTGCGAGTCTATAGCTATAGCTATAGTCTATTAACCTTTGAGTTGAGCTACGAGTGAGCAATGAAACCATTATTCTCCTTAACCACAGTTAACGACATTTTCTTTTCCGTTAAGCCCTGTCTAACATGGGTTCAGTTCTGTCACTTTGTTTTCATCGGGGAATTCCTCGTCTCTACGTATGTGTCACTATTCGACGTTTTTTTTATCGTATTCTACAGTTATCTCCACTCGTCTTCCCTCGTCTTCACTCGTCTCCACTCTGAGCCCTATGTGCTGTGTGTGCCGGCACGGGCTCTGCACTATGATTGCGGTCACAGCAAAGGCTATACGAAATGTGAACTTTGTTTGATCACAAATATTATCAGATTTATAAGTTTGAAAATATTGAATAAAACATATATTCTATCCTTTCATGAATAGACTTGAATGTCTTTCACTGCTCTGTAATTATTCTGGGAATATGAGACTCAAGACTCAGCTCTTCTCATAATAATTTCAAATAACTTTTCACCGATTTATTCGAATCGAACCATAAAAAAGATATTCTATTTCTATAACAAACTTAAATTGAAGAAACTATAAGACTATAAAAATCTTCATTTTTTATACTTTTTATTCATTGATAACAAACTAAATATTTCAAATTGAAAATATATTTTCTTTCTATAATAAAATCCGTTTTATTCGGGTTTCAAATGAAAATATTTATGTAATTGAAATAATAGAAACGAAACTGCGATTTGATTTCCATAAGAATTCGTTTTATCTTTTAATAACAAATTTTCAAAAGACTTTATTTTGACTCAAAATTTATTTTTTATATTTATATAGCGCTTAAAATAGAGATTTTAATAAAATACCAAAAATAAAGTAATTGAAAATTGGTTACAATTCTAATCTTGTTTTACTGATTCAATTATTGATTTCTTAAATACCGTCAAATAGTATTTTCAAACCAATCAGAAACTCAATGCGCACTCTATTATCATCGAATTAGATCACTCTATAATTCCCTAATATATTATTATTATTATTATTATTTCCAAAATTGGCGTTTATTTCTCTTTAGCATTTGGTTGGCGAAATGGCTTTCCTCTCTTCATTTGTCAAACAACGAAGCAGATTTTTTTCTAGATTAATTCTATATCTTGATTAAATTTAGCTAAATTTGGTTAAATTGCATTATTATTATTATAAAAGTCTTTTAAGTGTTTTTAAATCTCTACTTTGATGCCCAAGTTTATTGTCAATTTATTTGATAAAATTTCTCCTATTATCCCCTTCCGTAAATACAGTAGTTCTAGTCCTGATGTTCTAAAAAATGAAATTAATTGACTGTAAGTAATAAGTTTAACTGGACATTTAAGTTTTGTTAAACAATGTTTGATATGAAAAACTTATGTTTTTTGTTCTCATAAAACTTGAAATGCAAATGCAAAGGGGAATAAATGGCAATTTTCAAAATCAGTGGAGATTTTTTGACAAATCTTCTCATCTTAATCTCTGCCAAACACTTTGGAACATACTATTAATCTTATATTGAACATGTCCAAAAGCATAAAGTTATAATTTGAAAACTATTTTATTTAATTTTTCATTTAAAATATTTAATTCAATTTATATTTCGAAAAATTATTGTTATTTTTAATAAATCTGATTTCAAACTGATGCGACTATTTGTTTAACAATTCAGTTTTTATTATATTTTAGTCTTCTTTTCAGGTTAGCTATATTTGTATAACTAAATTATTACAAATACATTGAAATTAAAGAAAAATGTTTGCCATTTAAACTAACTTGTTGGTTTAATATTGCCATCTATGTTATTATCATCAAACTAAACTTAAAAAATATAAATTTATACAGTAATAGACTATCACTAATAGTAGATGACGCTTATATACAGAAAAATAATTTAATGATATTTAAACAGTAATATACACTAGAGTTAATGGTTAATAGGGAACGCGTCAACTAAGCTTATCTGTCTGGCATGGGATTAAGAGCATATATACAACTATAAAATGACACACAAAATAACTAATAAAATTTAAATGTAAAATTTATTGCAAAACGTTATTCATCCCATTCAGTCGTAATTTTAGTTACAATTTGTTTCAACACTTTATTCACTGTAATGTAAAAACATTTCAATATTTTATTTAGAAAAACAATGCTATTTATACTTATTTTAGTCAAAAATTTAAGTATTTGACAAAATATTTGGGT
>JAQFXP010002065.1:0-16466 GCA_034693685.1 Belba bartosi
ATACCTCACGGTGAAGTGACGATCCCTGACTGGGTTGAAACCCCCGGTTGTGCAGGGAGAAGTTCTCGGGCATGATTTAAAAAAAATCATGATAAAAGCATATGATATGATAGAAATGTATAGGAAAATTATATCTTTTAACTTTATTTTAGCGCATTTAAAAATTTAATATATTCTTACAATTTATAAATTTTAAACTTAATTTACAGACAAACTAAATGAGATATTTTAATTATTTCTTTTTACTAACACATACATATATTAAAAAAGAATTAATAATTAAATAAAATATTTAATTTTAATCTACTCAAATTCTCCAATGTTAAAATATTTACCTTTTTGCAAAATAAATTCTAGCGCAAAAAAAACAAAAGTTTCTTTATACTAAACTGTATTAGATAAACACAGCTTATAAATAACCCCCACATTAACTTTGGGTTTTTTGGCGTCACTATGAAAATCTTGTTTACATTTTTTAAACATTATTTTCTGTCAAAAAAATTTTTTATATAGATATTTTATTTAATTATTAATTCTGCGTTAATATATGTATGTAATAGTAAAAAAATAATTGAAATATTTCATATAGTTTGTCTGTAATTTAAGTTATAAATTTAAGAATAAAATTTTACTTAGTGCATTATTGTTTATAGTTAGAAAAATAATTTTTAAACAAACTGTTATTAAATGGATTACATATCATTGTGAAAATATTATTATTAAATTATGTAATTATAAATATCAACAATTTTTCTCAAATTTGATTTATGCAAGTTGTGTTGGTTTGAATTTTTATTCATTTTTTCAAAAAAATTATTTCAATATTAAGCACAACTTAATTTAGGCCAGTTTACACTAGGCCGTTCTAGTCAACTTTTCAGTAGACGCGCGTTTTGATTGCTTTACAGCTAATCATTATCAATACTAATCTGATTCGGTACTAACTCAACTAGATTAAGTTAGAATTTTGAATGACGAGTCGAGATGTTGTAACACTTGAATAGAATTGCACTGAAGTGACTTGAACGACCTTTGATTTCAACTGATGACGCAATAACTGTCTCAAAGTTGTAAATCAAACAATACTATCATAAGCTAGTATAGAAAAGTCGTAGCCTTTAGGCCAATTATTAAAGACATTAATGATTGACTGTCAAAAGATTGACCTAGAACGTGGTTTATAATGATAATTTTCACAAATACTATTATTTTTAAATAAATAGTGGGTTTTGAAATGATTAAAATTAATTAATAAAGCAAAGATTTAATAAATTATAACAATACTGAACAAATCAAAACGGTTTGAAAAAATTTATAATAATTGTAATAGTGTTTAGGTTTGTTTTATTTTTGCTAATTCAAGTTAAAACCAGCTGACTAAAAATCTAACATATATTATGTATCTAAATTTTAGCAAATAAAGTTTGGGTTTTCTATGCTAGATCATAAGTAATCATAACTCATACACTATGAAATAAAAATATTATTTAAGTTAAACTAAAAACAGTTATTAAAATAATTAAATGTAAAAGGAATGCAGATAGAAGGGGGGCGATTTTTGCATTAGTATTTAAATATTTTAACAAAAGAAATTTTGTGTTTGAAAAACAAACTCTGACTTCTATATTAACTTAAACAAAGATAAAATGATATTAACTTAACAATTATATATTTATAAAACAATTTAATCAATTTTTGCAAATATATATAAATATTATACTACTGTATATACAGTATATACTTTAATTAAATACTTATAGCAGACATTCAAAATTGAATGCACGCGTGCATATTATTAAGGACATTGTTTATTAGAAATTTAAATATATAAACTAGGACGTGTTTTGTGTTTTGTTAAATCACACAAATGCTGTGATTATTAAATGGGCTTTGGGATTTAACATAAAAAATAATATACAGATGTGGCAAAATTTCATAGTTCAAAAGAGTTGATTAACAATATATCTGTTTACTAAACCGACAAAAACAGTGCATCTGCATAGGTATAACGTTGACCTTGTAGGTTTTTGCAGATATACTGTTTTTGTATGTTTAACAACTGGTATAAAATGTTGAAAATTACCTCAAAATATTTAATTAATTAAATTAAATAATAGACAAAAATAGTAAATATTTATAATTTTTTAAAATATAAATGTTTAATATTGCAAATATAACATTAATTATTTAAATTTAATTAAATCAAATAAACATTTAAGAAACAGGCTAATTGCGAAATTAACGAAATGTTTACAAATTTTTAATTAGTGTAACAGTATTTAAGTTTGTGCTATTTTTGTTAATTCAAGAAATGACCAGCTGATTTTAAATCTAACATACATTATGTGCCTAAAACTATATAGTTTAAATTTAAATTTTGAATGCCTGATTATAGTATCTATCTGTTCGCCGCTGAAAAAACTTTTATTTTTACACATCTCATCAATTTACTTAAAATTTACAAGCTTATTTATAAATTATAAAAATTTACATTTGAAAAATAAAAATTATGAAATAGTTATGAAATGAGTAAAAAGTAATTTATTCTCAAAACATTCAAAAATTCATTCAAGTGATCGAATAGATTATTAAGTAAAAGAGTAAAGAAATTTGTTTACATTCAGTCATATTTTAAAATTAATAATTCAAACAAAGCTACTAAATATTTTATTTTTTAAAAAATTTTAATTATAATTATAGTAATTATAATAGCGATAATAATGTAGGTGATTAATATATAAGCTATGTAAAACAATATTAATAAAATTTATATTTTACAGCTAAACTTAAAATTACTCTGAATTATAATTTAAGGTAAATTAAAACCTCTAACTGTAAAAGTACTCAAAGGTCAGATTAAAACTCTTAAACGTAGTACTCATACATATTGTATATAAATATAAGTTTAAGGTTATGCGGAACTACCGGTGCTATTGGTTTACAAAATATAACTAATAAAGCATTTTTTGTAACAAAAATTCAGATTAACTAAAGTCAACAATAATTGCCATAAAAACACACAAAATGTCTACAAATGAGGGCCGAGAGTACGACCTAATAGTGTTGGGCGCGAGTGGTTTCACCGGACAGTTCGTCGTCAAAGAGCTGATCCGTACCGCTCATAACGAACCGATCAAATGGGCCGAAGTGGGTCAGTGGCCAAAGTGCACAGGAGTTGGCGGGAGTGTTGGCGACTGTGAGTCAAGAGACGGGTATTGACGTCAAAGACATTCCAAGAATTGAGATCAACCTCGACGACGATGAGTTAATCCGAGCGTTTAGTTAATTTAACACTGTTTAAAATTTTAATAAAATGTTTTCAAATTGTAATATTGATGGAATTTAAAGAATGTTAATTGATAAATTTAAATTATAATTGTTTTGACTGTAATATACTATTTTGTATGACTAAATGTTTAAATCATAACTTTCTATATATTCTTATTCCAGTACATATTGATTGACTAATATTAAATAATTATTGCTATTTATTGCAACATGCCGCAACCTATATCTTTCTAAGTACATATTCTATGTAATTATGTTATCTTATCTTATTCTTACTTGTGTGTTTTATGCTTTAATTATTAAAATCATATTATATTCTAAACGATGTTTGCAATATTAACAAGTTCAAACAAAGAGACTAAAAGTACATATTTGAAAAAATCACCCGATTTAATACCACACTTGGAGACCAGGTATCCCCCGTAGAGGAATGCGGCCGCATATGATATAAGTGGTATTGATTTGGCCAAACCCAGACCTAAACCGCTCCAAAAACAACGCCTTTTGGCCGCACTTTGAAAATACAAAAACATTTTTTTCATAATTTTTTAAAAATCAAACAATTCTTATAATAAGAAAACAAAATATTTAATCAAAAATTACTCGATTTTAAATTAAGTAATCGATAATTACTTGATTATACTTTTGCGCGAAATACTTCTACTGATTGAGTGACACGACTGTCCGAATCGCACCGATAGCTTCGATGGCTATCTTGAAGGCCTTCTCTACGGCCTCCTTATCACTGGTAGAATGAGTTGCCGTTATTTTAGTCGCGAATATCATTGAGAGTATGATTAGAGGCATGAATGCGAGGGTCACTAGACTTAGCTTCCAATTGAATACAAAGCCAAACACCGCAGAGGCCAGGAATGTGGCTAAGGATAAGCTGATTACTGCCAAACGAGACCCGCTAGCCTATTTAAAAAATTTAAGTATTAAATTTCTTAACTTATTTATGTAACACATTTTTTCTCATATTATTTTATTCATTAAATATTTTAACATTTATGAAAAATCTTTTATTAATAGAAGATTTTATTTATAAATTAAATTATGTCTTGTTCAAATTTATAAGAATATCTTGTCTAAAAATATAAATTACTCAAATTTAACCTAAACTAAAAAAAACAAAAATTTAATAACTTTTGAGGCAAAAAAAATTAGGGAAATATTGAAAATTATATTACTTAGCATAAAATTATTACTTAGTTAAAAAAGTCCTTAGCCGTTTACTTGTTGACGGCTTTAAAAGAACTTAATTACTGCTTTTGGATTATTTAAAGCAATTGGAAGCTGACTATATAAAGTATATATGAAGAGAAAATAAGAATTTGGGTTTTATGGTTAAATGTCATAATAAAAACCATTCAAAATTACTAGAAACATTATTTTACCACAAAAGAAATAAAAATACTAATTTTTGATACAAATGATAAATAATTTGCATATGCTTTATAAAGAAATCATATTTTAAAATGCATAAACAATACAGCCAAAAAGGCCTTTAACGCCCACAATTGCGGCTAAGACTAATATAGTTAGCTTCTAATTGCTTCAAAAAAACAGTAATCAATTTTAATAAAGCCGTGAACAAGTAAAAGGATATCATAGTTAGACATTGTTTCAGACAATTTAACTTTACTACAAAGTTAGATTAGAACTTTCAAAAATAGTATTCATATCTATACATACAAGGTTAAAGTTAGGAAGTACCGGTGCTATCGAATTACAAAAACATAAGCAAATGTAACATTAGTATAAAGTTTGACAAATATTAATATTTATTTTAAATACTTTTTTGAAATTAAATTTTAACTCTATACTAGTTTCATTTTGCAACTTATTTATTCAAATAATTAAAAATAAAATTTTAAAAATAACACAAAAATATAAATAAATATTTTTAAAGTAATTAATTTCAGAAGTTTTAAAGAAAAAAAAATTATGAAAATATTAAAAATAAAAGTATTTTTAAATAATTATTATAATGCATAATACAATATATGAAAAAGTAATAAAAATATGATTAAAATTCACAGACATTTACAGAAATAGCTTTCATACAAAACAAATACTAATTCACGTTTAAAGTTATAATGAGCTACCGGTGCTTTCGGGTTACAAAAACATAAATAACAAATCAATTCTTGTATAAAAAAAATTCCGATTAAATAAAGTCAACAATAATTGCTATAAAAACACAAATTGTCTACAAATGAGGTCCGAGAGTATGACCTAATAGCTGATCCGTACCGCTCAGAACGAATCGATTAAATAGGCGGTCAGTGGCCGAAGTGTTGGCGACTGCGGGTCGAGAGACGGGTATTGACGTCAAAGACATTCCAAGAATTGAGGCCAACGTCGGCGACGACGAGTCTATCCGAGGGATGACTCGAAGCACACTACTTGTGCTCAACTGTGTCGGCCCGTATCGGTCCTTCAGAACAGGTGGTCAAGACGTGTGCGGAGACCAATACAAATCATATCGATTTTAATGGACCCCTAGTATATGGAAAGCTATTAAATAATTAATATATTGTTTTGCACTTTAATGTAAATTAAATAATTTATTTACATTTGTTTTATTTTTGCAATTGTTTGTCAAATAGTTTATAACAATTTAAATATGTTTCCAAGTCTAGTAAAAACAAAAAATATTTAAGTTTGATATTTAATTATAAATATTTAATAAAATATAAAAATATACATAAATATGACAAAACATACTATTTTTTTCTTGGAAGTACTGATTTTACCGGAGGTTTTATCGGAGTTGGTTTTTCCAGGTTTTTCGGTGAGACCACCTTTGGTTGTTTCGGTGGTTGTGGTTTGGGTTGTTTTGGCTGTTCTGATTGTTTAGGTTTTCCCGCTTTCCATTATTAATTTATAAAATATTTGATTAAATTTCCAATTTTAGTTAAAACAAAAAAAATTAAATTTTTTATATAATTATAAATATTTAATAAAATATAAAAATATGCATAAATATATATATATAAATATTATAAAATATACTATTTTTTCTTGGCATTTCTGGTTTAGTCGGAGGTTTAACATATTTCGGTTTTTCCGGTTTAATAGGAGAAATAACTTTCGGCTGATTTGGCGGTTCCGGTTTGGGTTGTTTCGGTAGTTGTGGTTTTCCATTATTAAATTTAATGTTAATTAAAGTTTATATTTAATTTCAAAATAATTTTAAAATTAATTTTAAACTTGACTCTCGAGAAAAAATTTTTTACATTAAGTGTAAATTAATTAAATGTTATATTAATATTGTTTTATAATAACTTGAAATTAGAAACTTTTATTTAATGCAAATTTATCAAATTAAAATTTCTAATTTTAGACGTTACGTAACGATATACTCTATATTAATTTTGAAATTTAATAAATTAAATATTTTCAATAAATATTCATATTAAAAATTTTAATAACGATTTTAAAACTATTCATAAAAATATTAATTAAACATTTATTTTAAAATTACATTACTTTTACACTATTAATTATATATGTAAAGATATTTCACAAAATATTTTAATTTATATTAAATTTATTAATAAATAAACTTTTCTTAAAATTTAGCTTATTCTCACATATTATTTTTGCTTAATTTTGTACTTTTGGATCAAGCACATCATAAATGTAACGTGTACATAATCTACGTTTATATAAACTAAACAGAAGATTTGTCACGTTATAAAAATCAAGTCTTTAAACGTTAAGCCCAAAATTTAAAGGAAACCCCTTATTAGAACAGTAATCTACCGAAGTTTCGGTCTTTTTTATAAAAAATTATTAGAGGACATAGTAAAGACTTAATTAATTTATAATTATATATTTATTATAAATTTTTTTAAAAGTATTATAATTCAACTTATTTGAACTTTTGACCTACAATCGGGAATAACCCAATAAAGCCAAACATATTGGCCAGTGTTCAATTTGTCATATTGTTTGAATACCTTTATATACAAACTTTGTATGAATGTAAAATAAAGTTATTTTAAAATTAATCAATTTGTCTTAAAGTTATTCTAGTTTTACATATATTGATTATAAAATAATAATAATTTGTATTAAATTTAAATATTATTTCTAGCATTATAAAAATGTAAATAAAATATAAAATTAAACTTACAAGTTAGGAAAAATGTAAAATAAAAAATAAAAAATTATATATATTTATAAAAATAATTAACAAAATAATAATATATTTAAAAAAGTAATTATTACATGTTAAATTAAAATTTTTATTAAATTATTGTTACAAGATAGTTAATTTGATTATTGTCATTTATTTAATATTATATTTAAAATATAATCTAAAATATTTCAAAACATAAAAGTAAATCACTACTGTAGAAATAATATAAGGCACAGAACAAGTTTATTAAATTAAGGCTTAAATGTATTACAACTTTTTGCTAAAAATTAGTAATCGAATCGAAAGTAAGAATAAAACGAATAAAAGGGTTTAAAAATGAATAAATTGAATGAATTGAGTGAATGCGAGAGATCTGTAGAGAGAGAGCTATTGAATGACTAAAAGCATTCGATCGGTTAAACAGTCTCTGCGCGTAATATGAGAGCTATGTTTCAATTCCCCGTCCTTTAGGAGGCGCCCACTTCGGCGGTACGACCCGAGCGTCGGCTGTCCAGTCAATGTTCGGCACCGGCGGCCACTCCCAGTCTTTCCAGTGCTAAATGTCTTCGACGGTTAGAAACAAGAGGTGCGACCGAACGTCTGCTCTTAGGTATCTCCGAGCGACCCAACCGTTCCCATCATATATTTGAGTCCCGACCGTCACCCGTAACCATCGTTTGGCGTTCTCTTCAGACGCGTGACTACATTTGTTGTGACAGTAGACCCGATGTGCGGCCGCTTTCGGCTCTTCCGGTCCTTTTGATGCTTTCATTGTTTTCATAGCTTTTGACGCTTTCGTTACTTCCGGTAACGAGAGATAACAGTCTTTACCGTCAATGCCTACGTCGCGATAAAGCAGTTCATTCCGTTCCGACTCACGCGAGAGAGCTCTACCAAAACACATGGTATCAAACTTGAGCTGAGCTTTGTCTTCAAGCTCTCGGATCCGCTGCCATTGCTCTTCGGGAGACTTCTTCTCCCAATTGGGGTCTTCAGGCTGACTCGGATGAGTCGTTCGTGTCGTTTGTTTCGATTGTCTCTTTGGTGTCAATTGTTTGCTACCAATCGTCTGATTGTTCCGAATTGTCGGCCATTTCTGTTGTCAATTGCTTTGAATTGTGAATCGATTGCAAATTTGTACACAAATTACGTCTTGTGTAGAAGTGGGCCAATGAGAGCGAAATGTCGATTGAATAAGATTCTGGCCGTCTGTACGACAATGACGTTACCGCAAATATAGAACAAGCGACGACAGATGGCGTATAAGTTGTCTTTTCGCTTTTAATCGTTTTTTCGTCAATTTTGGTCAGATATTCGCTGTTTTTTCGCAGAACTTGTTTTCTATCAAAGTATGGCTCTAGATATGAGGCGTGAGCTGTGAAAAGACGTGTATTTTCGCCAGAATTGTTGTTAATTTCGGCCAAACGGTACGTTTCAGCTCCGATTTGCTTAATTACCTGACAAGAGGCCCGAAACGAAGAACTGAGCTAGGTCTTCGTTTGCAAATTGTCTGGTAATCGATATTTGACCAATGAGTCAATAGTAAAGTCTGATTTTGGATGTTTTTCGTTATGCGTTGTCTTTGGCAATGTTTGTCGATTTCTTGATCGATCGTGCATTAGTTTTTGTGCATTTTTTACACTGACTGTCGGTACTGAGTGGTCGATGTCTACTAAACCGAACTGAAGATACCGAGGAGTGAATCCAGTGATCAGATGCGGCTGATTGTTGTATCCAGTGGTCGCATGGCTTAGTGCAGTCGACCATTTGATGGTAGGCTTGTCTGACAACACGAGTCGAATGTTTCTCATGACTGAATCGTTTGCTTTTTTGACTAAGCCGTTCGCCTGTGGATAGTACGGAGGGATTAACACGTGCTTAACTTTCCTATCGGCTAACCATTTGTTTAGTCGGTTTGACGTATAATTCGTGCCGTTGTTTGATAGAAGAGCATTGGATTTGCCAATTAAGTCGAACAAATGACTCAATACACTGATTACTGCTTCTGAAGTGTTGCTACGAATAGCTGTTGCCCAGACGTATCTCAAATGATGGTCTATGACTGTAATGATGTATTTAGCGGTTGTGTTCCGGGCGGCCGTTCCAATGACAATCGTATCGATAGCCCAGAGCTTATTGGGTGTGTCTGGTGTCTTGATCGGTCGACTGCTTTCTATCGGTGCCCTGGTTTGGAGGTTTCACAGTTTGGCAGGTATGGCAGCTTTTGACGTAGGCTTTGATGTTTTGGTCTCTTTTAAGCCACCAATACTGATCTGAAATCAGTCTTTAAGTTTTCTCTAGATTTGGATGGTTTAGTCCGTCGTGAGACTCTCATATTACGTCTTCAGTCATTGAAAGGGGAACGACAACTTGAGTGAGGCCTCCGTAGCGAACTTTAGTCACTCCGTCTTCTATTAGCGGTCGTTTCAATTGATATACTGTAAGTTCTGATTGTCTTTTCAGGAGTTCGTCACTATCGACATGACAGACAACCGGATTGCGAGATAGAGCGTCAGCAGCTCTGTTGGCAGTGCCGGGCCGGTGCTGTACAGTGTAGTCGTAAACGCCTAGTCGTAGACAATAGCGATGAAGTCTCGATTTGGAGTGAGTCGAGTTGAGAAGCCATCGGAGAGCTACGCAATCGGTGAATATCTCGAATGGGGTGCCTTCGAGGTAGACCTGGAAGTGCTCGACGGCCATGACTACGGCCATGCATTCGAGTTCGGCAGCAGAATAGCGGGTCTCTGGTTCTTTCAATTTGTACGACCAGTAAGCAATTACTCGAAACTTTGATTTATACTTTTGCATTAGTATAGCGCCCAAACCGGTTGCAGAAGCGTCGGTCTGCAGTACTATCGGAAATTTTAAATCAAATATTGCGAGTATTGGAGTGGTCGTTAAAGCGATCTTTAAGTCTTCAAACGTTTTTTTATCGAGTTGGGCCCAATTGAATGGCACGTCTTTTTTCGATAATCTCGTCAACGGAAGAGTTATCCGACTGAAGTTTTTTACGAAATACCGGAAGTAATTCGCAAGTCTTACAAATTCTTGGACAGCTTTGACAGATGTAAGTTTCGGGAACTCTTTAACGGCTTTAAGCTTTACTGGTAATGGTCTCACTTCGTCGCATCCAATGACAAGTCCTAGGAATTCTATTTCCGGTAACAGGAATTTGCATTTCTGTTTTCGCAATCGTATGCCTTTGTCTGAAAGGCGGGTGAGAACTCGTTTGAGGAGATCGTAGGGTTTGGAGTCAGTTCGGGTGTGTATCAGTATGTCGTCTAAGTAGATCTCTACTCCTAATCCAATGAAGTCTTTCAAACGTTTCGTAACTCGCGTTGGAATACAGAAGTGACGTTCTTGAGGCCCATAGGCAACACTAACCATTCGTATTGCGCGTACGAAGTCACAAACGATGTCTTTTCAATGGAGTCGGAGTGGAGCCGTATGTGCCAATAGCTTCAAGCTATGTCGAGTGTCGTGAAGACTCGAGAGCCGAACAACTTGTCCACAAGGTCTCGAATAACAGGTAACGGCTGACGTTCATTTATAGTCAGTTTGTTAAGGCGTCGGTAGTCGACAACTGGTCGTCTTTTTCTATTGCCTTTCGGAACTAAGAACATAGGCGACGCATAGAGAGAGGTCGATGACCGGATCAACCCTTGAGCTAACAGCGCGTCCGTGTGTTCTCGAATTTCTTTCTCGCGTTCAGGAGAGACAAAAAGGTCGAGTGACGAATGGAATGGCGTCGGGTTTGAAGCGAATCTGGTGCTTAAAATTGCGTATCTTTCCAACGTCTTGGTCGTCTTTTGCAAATACATCGAACTCTGACAGTAGACTCGCAAGAGTCAATTCAGACATGACGACGTCAGGTCTTGAAATGACTAGAACTTCGTTCTCGAAACGGTAGAGACCAAAAGCTTCGGCGATATCGTTACCAATGAGTGCGTCTTCAGACAAACCACTGAAGATTTGTGAGGGCACGCGTAGAGTCGTCCCTCTGATTTCGAGGTCAACGATTACTTCGCTTTCAGTGTGGGCCGGACCACAAGCGGCTTGAATTTCGATTAACTTTTTGAGATCAGGTGTTAGTCCTAGCTTTTGCACTGCATTAATCGAAATGACGGAGAGAACAGCTCCGGTGTCAAAAAGACTTGAAACAGTCGACCATTAATGCGAACAAAATAATGAAACAACTTTCCGGACTTTCGGTGTTCAACAGAATGTGTGCTTTGCGTCTGTGTACTGTAGGGTACGACTGCATTCGAGGATTGAGTCGTAGTCTTCGGTTGAGTCGACACATTTGCTCTTTGAGGACACTGTCGTTGCCAATGATACTCAGTATTACCGTTACGTAAACAGTAACGACACGAATCTTTTGGCGGTCGATCAACAAAAGGCTGACTTCTGTTGTTTTGTTTATCGTCTCGACGATAAACTCTTTTGAATTCGCGCCTGTTTTCACGTCTTTCAGAGTTTCGGTTCGGAGTCGAGTGAATAAATAAATTGCAAAATATAATTAATTTAAATTTTATATTTAAACTCAAAAACAGTAATTAATAAAATTATTTGACAAACAATTGCAAAAATAAAACAATATTATATTAATTTATATTAATTTTATTAAATACAATACAAATTATTAGTTATTTAATAAACAGTTTATAAAAAATATATATAATTTTATAAATTTTAAAATTTATTTAAATACAAATTATTATATTACAAGGAATGCTATCCCAACCACAGGCGCTCACTATATAGATGAACTTCTCCCGGGCCTCTGCGTTATACTTCAATTGCATGCTTTCCATATACTGGGGTTCGCCACTAATGTCGATATGATTTGTATTGGTTTTCACACAAACCCTGACCACCTGTTCCCCGAAAATTTATTATAGTTAATACTATAATTTTAAAATAATTTATAAAATATTTGACCAAATTTCCAAATCTAGGAAAAACAAAAAAATAATAATTAAAATTGATATATAATTATAAATATTTAATAAAATATAAAAATATACAAATATGATAAAACATACAATTTTTTTCTTGGAAGTTCTGGTTTAACCCGAGGTTTAATAGGAGTCGGTTTTCCGGCTTCTTAGGTGATACCACCTGTGGTTGTTTCGGTGATTGTGGTTTGGGTTTCGGTGGCCTCGATGCTTGCGAAGTACTCGCTGTATTTGATTTCTTCATTTCTAATTTTTTAATTGTTTCAATTTTAATTTAAAATGAAAAAGTATTGCTAAAATTTTACTTATTCAATTTATATTACGATTTAAACATTACTCGGATTGGGTTGCTTTGGCGGTTCTGATTGTTTAGGTTTCCCCGCTTTTCCATTATTAAATTTAATGTTAATTAAATTTTATATTTAAATTTAAAATAATTTTAAAATAAATTTCAAACTTCACTCTCGAGAAAGAAATTTTACAATAAGGTACAGAATAATTAAATGTTAAATTGATATTCTTTTATAAAAACATAAAATTAAAAACTTTTATTTAATTCAATTTCTAATTTTAGACGTTATGTAATGGTATACTCTATTTTAATATTGAAATTTGATTGATTAAATATTTTCAATAAATATTCATATTAAATATTTTAATAAAAATTTTAAAATTCTTAATAAAAATATAAATTAATTATTAAATTAACTCATACTAGCATTATTTAGTGCGCCTTTGTAAAATTAAAAAAAATTATAATTGTATCTGAAAATAGACTAATAAAGCTGAACAGCATAATTTAAATACATAATTGATAATAAACTTGATGAAATCATTAAACATTTAAAGCCAATACAATATTAACCACACCGTCTCGGAGGGCACCATGACTACAAAAATTCCCCTTTTCACATCCTTATTTATAAATAATGTTAACTTTGACTAAAATATTAAAAACATTATCTATATTTTATTTATAATTACTCAAATCAACATTATATAAAACAGAAATTGAAAATAGAGAGCAGGCAAAAATCTATTATAGCATTTGGTTCGCGAGAAAACAATCACTTTGTTTTTTTAGAATTCTCAATTAAATTGAGACATTTTTTAAATGTTGCTAAATATTGTTTAAATTCAGTTAAATTTGATAAAAATTTTATCATAAATACAAAATTTTTTAAGCTTATTGAAATAATTTATTCCTGATACTCTCTTAAGTTTTTAACAAAAAATTTTGAAAATTTTTACTAATTACATATGATTTGGCCTACTTTCTCAATCTCTGATATAGATTCAAGCATAATTTTAATATCTAAATAAAAGGCAGAGATTTAGAAGGTAGGCCGATCCAGGTTGGATCAGTGGAGGGATTTTTCTCAAAATTTTGGCCAAAAACCTAGGGGGGATTAGAAAAAGGATTTTTTCAAAAACGCTCAAAAAACCTATATATTTATAATATAATTTTGAATAATTTAACTGCATTTAAATTAAATTTAAACTAAATTTAGCTAAATTAACTAAGTTTAAACCGGATTTAGCACCAATTTAGGGAAAATTTTCTAATTTTGGGCAAAAAACTCAAAAATACTTGACAGCCGCCATTAGTATACAAAAATAAATATTATAATTATGAAATTTAAAGTTAAGTTCTAAAATGTCTGTTCTGATCAAGTAAATATAATTTTGCAAATATACTCTAGAAAATGCATTAAGATCATACTGTTCAATTTGTTAAAATTAACTTTTAACTTTAAATTAGTTTTAATTTGTAATTTATTCATTCAAATAATAAAAAATTTTTAAATAGCACAAAAATCTAAATAAATATTTTTAAAGTAAATAATTTAATAACTTTTGAGAAATATTAAAAATAAAAATAGACTTCAGATTTTGTCTCATTTTCATCTCATTTGTAGTCACATTATTAATCAGAGATCGAGAAGATTGGCCGAGCCAGGGGGGATAAGGGGAGGGATTCCTCCCCCCCCCAAATTTTGGCCAAAAACCTAGTGGAAATTAGGGATAAAATTTTGCATAATTTAACTAGCTTTAAGCTGCAATTAAACTAAATTAAATTGGAGTAAGCCGGATTTAGAATTAATTTTGAAAAAATTTTCTAATTTTGGCAAAAAAACCAAATAATTTTCTGGCCGGCAAAAAGTTAAAGGGGAGTACTTTTTCGCAGATTAAATGCTAGGGAAGGGATAAATCAGAATTTTATAAATAAAAAATTATTTTTGCCTGATCCCCCTTATCAATCTCTAATATATATAGAGTATATAATAACACTATACATATATATATATTTACTTCACCGCTAAATTATATTGTTTTAAGTTGTTATATTTTAAGTTTAATTAAAATTTATTTCTAAAAAAAGATATAATGAGCAAATGCCCAATTTTAGATAAGATATATATATATATATTTGTAATTGTTATAATCAGGCATTGTGAAGAGGGAAATCAGCCAAAAATCCCCTTCCTGATTTTGAAATTTGGCATTTATCCCCTTCCCCTAACATTTAGTCCGAGAAAAAGAATCCCCTTCAAGGTTTTGCCGGCCGCCGAAAGCGGCCGGGCAGATTTTTGGGGTTTTTGGCCAAAATTTGGAAATTTTCCTTAAATTGGAGCTAAATCCGGTTTAAATTCAGTTAAATTAACTAAATTTTCATCACAAATATATAGGTTTTTTGAAGGGTTTTTAAAAAAATTCCTACCCTGATCCCTCCCTAGGTTTTTGGCCAAATTTCTGAGGCAAATCTCCACCCTGATCCCCCCTGGATCTGCCGACCTTCTCAATCTATGGTTATAATCTTTGTTAAAAATAATAAAAATGTATTAATTAATGTTTTTAATGTATAAGTATTTTTTTATATTTATTTCAAAATACATAAAATTATTAATAATAATTTTTATGAAAAATTTTTATTAATTTCAATTGTATTTTTATTCACATTTTTAATGTAATAAATAATATTTAAATTTAATACTAAAATTCAAGGTAATTTTGTAACATTATTTCATATTAAAAAACTAATATAAAATTTGATACTGTATGTGAATAATAAAATGTTATAATTAAATAAATGTATAATTTTACACATTTTGTAAAAACATTTTTTAATTTCATACACTCTTAAAGATTATAAATTTAAGTTTGACTTAATATTTATTTCATTATAAAGATTTTCTCTTAAAAGTAAAGTTAATAACTATTTCTTATTTATTTAGTTGTTATCAATTCAAATATAAACTAAGCAGGTATAATTTTGATAATAGCTTTTTATTTAAAATTAAAATTGAAATAATTAAATAATTAGAAATGGACAAGGACAAAACAAAAACACCAAAACAGCCGCAACCATCACCGCCGAAAGTACCAAAAGGGACTTCACCGCCAAAACCGGACAAACCGAGGCCCATAAAACCGATTTTTCCCAAAAACTAGTAAATATAAATTATAAATTTAATTTAATATTTTTTATTTATTACTTTATTAAAATTATTTAAATGTTTTTGTTTTTACTAGATTTGGAAAAATTCCAAAATTTTTTTATAAATTATTTTGAATGTTTAATTAAATTTAATAATAATAATTTTATTTTTTTTATTTTTTAATCACAAAATTAATTTAATTATATATTTTGTTATAATTTGTTTATTAAATAATTAATGTTTTGTTTTAATGTAATTAATAAAATGTAATTATGTTATAGTTTTGCAATTGTTTGTCAAATAATTTTGTTAATTATTGTTTTTGAGATTAAATATAAAGTTTAAAATAATTTTATTTTGCACTTTATTTATTTAAATAATTAAAAAATTAAAAACAAATTAAAATATAAGTATTTTTAATTTATAATACGATTACACAATAAGGAAAAAAAAGTAAAAATGAAATAAAAATTCTCAGACATTCACAAACATAACATTCATATAAATTCCAGTTTAAGGTTACAGACAAATCCAATCGAAGTCAGACGAAAAATTTTGCTATTAAGTAAAAATATGTTGTTTTTAACGATAGGATAGCTTGTATATTTTTAATACTTAATTTAAGTTTTA
>JAQFXP010002066.1:0-16466 GCA_034693685.1 Belba bartosi
CGATTATCAAAGACATAACAAACGCGCGCGCGAGCTGTTTTAAAAAACAAGAAATACTTACCGGACAGTTAATAGTTCCAAAAATTACGTCAAAGATTTTTAATAATTCCAATAATAAATTCACAAAGTGAAATAACAAAAAAAAACTCTTAATTCGAATTAAAATTTAATTTAATATTTGTGTTAAGGATAATAAACTAAATAAATTCTGAAATTTTGAGGGGCGTGGCATAAAATTTACAAAAATAGGTGTGGCCAAAAAAAGTAAGCGGAGCCAAAAGTGTAATGAACTTTTTTGATTTATTTTGTATACTGATCATTAATATGTAAGTATCAATGCTCTAACTCAACTACGCGGACTGCTACATCCGTGCCTAAATTTTAAAGAAATATTTTATTTATAAATTATATAAATTTACAGTTTTACTTAATTACATTTAAATATTTATAGAAATATATTTCAATTAATTTGCAATAAATATTATTTTATTTATTTTATAAAATTTAAAAAAATTATTGCAATTAATAAAATTTTAAATATAAATTAGATTTTTTGTTATAACATTGTAATAAAGTAAATAAATAATTCTTTAAAAAATTAGTTACATAAAAAAATATATTAATTTAATATATCATTAAAATTTTTTAAAATTAAATAAAACTTTTTAAATAATAAAAATAAATTTTAAAATATAAACAATAATCTAATTTATTGGTTAAAATATTGTTTTAAAAAAATTCCGCAACTTTTTATTAAAATATTTTTACATAAAAATGATCCTTATATTTGGCTTCAATTTATATATTAATATAATTTCATTATGTAAATAATAAAATAAAATGATTATTACAGTTTATAATTTATTATTTTTTAAATATTTAATATAATTTATTTTTAGTATAATTATGTCGTATACCTTTAGAATAATTAGCCATTTGGGGTGTCTTTTATAAACACACAACTGGTTGATTGTGTTTGTCTTTACTTTTATTTAGATCCTATTAAATCCCTGATTTTTCGGTGCTCGCATGGCAAATCCTGGTCCTCAGGTAGTTTTTTTGGTGTTGACAGTTTGTTGCACAAAGACTTCATATCAGATGTAGTTTATATTTCACATAATTAGTTCCGGAAATCCTCCAGAGTCTGACTTTTTGTATATTAAATTTATTTATTTAGATTTAAATACAATCGTTCAAATAAATTTTTTATTTTTATTTTAAATCAATTAAATTAGAAAAATTGCTAAAATTTGTAAAATCTTGATTATTTAATCTTTTAATTAAAAAATAATAAGGAGTAACTAACTAAGCCAAAATTTACAAATAATAATTATATTAATATATATAAATAATATCAAAACTTTTTACATCTCAAAAATAAAATTTCAATTTTATATAAACATTAAAACTATTATAATTTAATACTAGACACAAAATATAAATAAACGTCACTTTGTATAAGGTACCTCTTATACGTCACTATAAAAATTATGTACATATAATTTAACCACTATTTTATATCATAAGAGAATAGTTTTTATAAACATTTTATTTAATTATTAACTCGACTTTAATACATGTATGTGTTGGTAAAAAAATAAAATATTAAAATTTCATTTAGTTTGTCTGTAAAATAAGTTTAATATTAAAGAATAGAATTTATTCAAGTGCAATATTGTAAACATTAATTTGAAAAATAATTTTTACATAAATTGATAATGAATAGATCACTTATTATTGTAAAAATATATTATAAATATTACAAACCGACATTCTTTTATCATATTTTAACTTACTTCAATAAATTTTTAATATTAATAATAATTTAAATAAAATATTTAAAAATAATAAATGTTAATTTTGAAAAAATTATTTATATTTTATTTATTAATTTAAATATATCATAACATTTAATCAATCATTGAATGCGTTTCCATAGCTTAAAGGCTGTATTTATGGGTCTGTTATCAGCACTCGTTGTATAGATATATAATTGATTTAATGCACTCTAATTTACATCATAGATTAAATCATCAGATTACCCTTCTTTAATTTTAAACAAATTAGGCCCATGCCATTTTCCTGTAAAAATTTGATCTATAGTATTTGAAATAATATCGGAAATGTATGAATAGTTTTGTGGCTGTATTTGACCGAAAGATGCCGACAGATCACCAGAAACCCTAAAGAATAAATTTGAATATTGTTTTGTCACTTCAGTCCATACGGACTGTGGCCAGAGTTAAGTTGGTTCTGATTGGTTCGGTAGTTGAGTGTAGATGAAGCCAATCGGTACGAATTGTTAAGACATAAAATTGATTGCCTTTTGTTGTAATTCAACTAAATTTTGTTGTTTTTCCAACACATCTCTTAACAAACTTATAGTCCATTCCTGACTCTTCTGACATACAGTACTAACAAACTTTGACGATTGCATGACTCATTCGTCCATTGACCAAGTTTATTTTTAATGACATCTGAACGCACTCACATGGGTTAGTCGGTTCGGGACTACCTTTGGCCCAATTCTTATAATCCAAACCCTTGTCGTCCAACCATTTGAATGCTTTCTCTTTCAACTCTAAGCCAATCCACACATTGTCTTCAATTGTGCTATAGTTTGATAAAAGGTTTGATAGGAATATCTATATACTCTTTACCAATCTTTGAATTTTTATAAATATATTGGAATGTTTTATAGAAATGCATTGTTTTTTGTATTGTTAATTTAATACGGCTGTAATACTTAAACGGCTGTATTAAAAATATTTGCTTTATAAAAGATTAAATAAAGCACTGTTGGGTTCGGTGAGGTTTTTTGGTACCCAATTGCTACATTACTTGTTGGCTCTTCGCACCTGATTTTTTCTTACAAATTGCTGGCGCTGTTGAACCGGATTCGATAATCAATTTGTTTGCATTCATTAATTTATAATATTATAATTATTTTAAACTGTAATCCAATGCCATTTATAAATAAATAATTGCATTGAATGTTATATTTAATTTAATTGGATTAAAGAAATATATCTTTAAATATAATTTTTAAAATACTTTAAATTTAAATAATAAAGGTATAAAATATTAATTTTAATTTAATTTTTAAAATAAAAATTACATTTTTAACATTTTAATTAATAAATTTGAATTGATTTATTCTGGTCAATCAATTTCTGTTTTTTAAAATTATAAACTTAACTAGATTAAATAAAACAAATTTAATTTTTTATTGATTACTTGTTTTAAAACTTTATTAAAAACTGTAAATTAATATAAATATTACTTTAAATTATAGATTAATTATTTTCGTCTTAAATTATGGCCTAAGCAAACAAAACTCTATTTTAAATTATAATAAATCGATTTGCTTTTATTATCCACAATAATAACATTCTTCTAACATTTTGCATTTTTATTTTATTTTTACAAAACTTTTTAATATTAATTACTTATTTTATGTATTTATAAATTTTAATATTATAATAATTAAAATTTATAAAGTATGCTTGATTGATTTCATACTATAATGAAATGTTTTTATACAAAAATATGAAATAAATATTTTAGAGATATAAAACTATTATTAGTAATAATTTATTACAGTCGTTTTGTATTGAGAATCAATGTAAATTAATATTATTTATACAAGATATAATAATTAATAAAATGTAAAACAACAACTAATAATTTCAATTTAAAAATATTTTGTTATTTGTTAAATTTATTATGTTAATCGGCGTTAAGTTTTTGAAATAATTAAAATTATGTTTATTAATTATTATATATTAATGCTTAAAAATATTATGTCAACATATCTTACGAAGTTTTATTTATATATGGAATAATTAAAATTTAATTAAATAATGTAAAATGTTGTTAATTGTTAAATAATGTAATTGATTTCATATTATTCAAAAATATATCTTTTAAAATTTAATTAAGTTTTATTTAATATCATCTTACTTTTAATTAATTATTTTTATTTTATAAAAATTTCTCAAGGTTGCTGTTCTCCAAAAATATAGTTAATATAAATATAGAATTAAATAAATAATATAAATAAATAATTATTCCAGTTTTAAAATTACGATATGCATATTGTACGCTTGTATGATTCTAAAAAGTATTGAAAATTGAGTCAGAGTTATAGTCAATGTTACAGTTAGTCCCAGGTTTAGTCATATATAAGTTAGTTTTAGAATCAGAGATAAAGTTAACATTACATATAATTCAAAGTAATAATCAATTAACATAAAGATATAAAATTAATTAGTGTTTATATTACAAATCAATTAGTGACTAAACAAAATTAATCAAAATTATGATTCATAAACTTATATGGATTCGAATTCCTTCTCAAATTTAAGTCAAATTTACATTAATTATTTTTTATATAAAACAACAAAAAAATACAAAAAGAGTACATTTCTTTAACATAAATACATTTTAATTTAAATTAATTCAATTGAGTTGTTAATTGTGTTAAGTGTCGGGAATGCTATGGATGTCTGTTAGTCGACGAACAGGTGTTCAAACATGCCGTCCAGA
This sequence comes from Belba bartosi, assembly GCA_034693685.1. NCBI lineage: Eukaryota > Metazoa > Arthropoda > Arachnida > Sarcoptiformes > Damaeidae > Belba > Belba bartosi. Next base: position 4,549 of record JAQFXP010002066.1, read on the forward strand.
CCTAAACATAATTGAATTAAAAATGTTGTAAGAGCTCAACAATACTAACTAAACCAATGAATGGCTAATCAGAAAAAAACATAAATTTAAACATAAAAATAGTCAAACATTTAGGAGTAAAACTATTACATAATACTAGACATAACATAACAAACGGTAATAAACAATCAGATTTAAGTGATTCAAAATTAAAACGAATTCAAACCAAAACTAATGCAATTTGAAGGTTAAGTGTAATAAAAATTATAATTTATTTTTAAATATTTATATTTTGTTATAAAAGTGTTTGAATCGTAAATAAGGGTTTAATTAAGTTTAAATTGTGTAAAAGATTAATATAAATATAAATATTTTGTTTACATTTTGTTTAAGTTAAAAATTTGAACCTATAATTGGTGTGAAATTAAGGCAAAAAGCCGTTAAAAGTCATTAAGCAGTGACCCATTTTTACTATCAAAGTGCTATATAATGTACACACATTAAACTACATTACAGTACACAATGCAGTCAATCAGTACATCAACTCAAACAATTGATATGACAATAAAATTAATTATACGATACAATTACAAAAATATAATTTGACTTAAAGTTCAAACATAACACACGTTTATTGACATTTATTAACAATTAGAGAGAAATACACTAATAATTGTATTAATTATTTAAAATTAACAAAACATTTGTGAATATTATTATTATTCAAATATTTGTAAAACATTTATACATTTTTTATATTTATTATAATTTGTAATTTACTAACAATTACTAACAAGTTCAAATTTTGCCTAATTTTTCAAAATTAATTTTTCAAATTAGCCAAAAATTTACAGGGAAAGATGTTATATGCCGATAGATTACTAAATTGCCAAAGTTTAACTTTTATAATTAATAGATTAGTTTTTGTTTAAAACCTAAATCTTAAAACAAAAATTTAAATAATGATTATTATTAAAACTAATTAAAATCCAGATAATTCATAAATAGATATGAACACAAATTAGAACATAAGTTATCGATTAAATAATAAGATAAGAATAGATAACTTAAATTTAATATGAATAGAATAGTTGTTGTGTTTTTGAGTTAGTTAAGTGAAAGTGTGTTTTGAAGGGAAAAAATTAATAAATAGATTTAAATAAGAAGTAATAAATAATTTTCAATTAACAAATAATAAATTGAATTAATAAATAAATAAATAGTTTTTAAATAAAAGTTGTTTAAGTTATTTGATATAAAGTTTGAATACAAATAATTCTCAAATTCAGCCACAAATAAGACTAACAGAACAGAGTCAGGACACACCACAACGCTTTACAACTAACCCGAACCACCGCTCACGTGGATGTGTCGGGTTTGAGATAAGGAACGGCTGGAACCACTCGCCCGGCATACCACAATACGATATTACAACAAGTAGTTATTAAATTAATACTAAATAAACATTATAATAAATAAACTTAATTAAAGTTATAATTAACAAAAATATATAAATTCGAATGTTTTCTCAAATTATACAATATTTAATTATATATTCATACAATAATATAAATTTAATAATAAATTGCTCATAAAATGTAATAAATTAAAAATTAATTTTAATATTAAATATTAAATTTTTGCACAGTATTTAAAATATAATTACAATTTAAATAAATTAGTAGAAGTTTAAATAAAATTTTATAAAAATGATCGAATATTTATAGAGATATGTTTCAATTAATTTTGCAATAAATATTATTTTATTTATTTTACAAAATTTAAAAAAATTATTGCAATTAATAAAATTTTAAATATAAATTAGATTTTTTTGTTATAACATTGTAATAAAGTAAATAAATAATTTTTTTAAAAATTAGTTACATACAAAAATATTTTAATTTAATAAATCATATAATTTTTTAAATTTAAATATTAAAATATAAACAATAATATAATTTATTGGTTAAAATATTGTTTTCAAAAAACTCTACAATTTTTTACTAAAATATTTTTAAAATAATAATGGCCCTTACATTTTTCTCTAATTTAATTTGTTAAATTAATTTCATTATATAAATAATAAAATAAAATGATTATTACAGTTTATAATTTATTAAATTTTTAATATCTAATATAAAATATTTTTAGTATAATTTTGTCGTATGCCTTTAAAATAATTAGTCATTTGGGGTGTCTTTTTATAGACACACTACTGTTTGATTGCGTTTATCTTCACTTCTATTTAGATCCTATTAGATCTCTGACCTCCCGATGTCAAATCCTTTTCCTCAGGTTGTTTTTATTGGTGTAGAAAGTTTGTTGCACCGAGACTTCATATCAGGTTTAGTTTATATTAGTTCCGGAAATTCTCCAGAGTCTGACATTTGTTATATTAAACTTATTTATTTAGATTTAAATACAATCGTTCAAATAAATTTTTTATTTTTATTTTAAATCGATTAAATTTAAAAAAATTTGCTAAAAATTTTTTTTAATTTAATTATTTATTCTTTTAATTAAAAAATATTAATGAGTAACTAACTAAGCCAAAATTTACAAATAATAATTATATTAATATATATAAATAATATTAAAACTTTTTTACATATTAAAAATAAAATTTCAATTTTATATAAACATTAAAACTATAATAATTTAATACTAGACGCAAAATATAAATGAACTTCACTTTGTATAAGGTACCTCTTATACGTCACTATAAAAATTATGTACAGTCAACCATATTCAAAACGGGAAATGAATTTTGCTATTAGATAAAATTTTATGAAATAATAACTTGTATATTTTTAATAATTAATTACTACTTTATTTTGCTATTCAACTTAAAATAAGTAAAAATATTTTATTTTTAAACTTAAATTTATATTAATTATTTTGACATAAAACAAAAGTTTAAAATACTAAATAAATTAAATGACTCTAAGTTTTAAATTAACTAAATATTCATATAACTCAAGTTTAATATTGATTATAAAAATTTAAAATAAAAAAATTTTGTAATTTAGACTTGAAAATTTTAATAATAATTATAATCAGTAATGCCCATAAGATAAGAAATCAAAATGTTTGTTAGCTTTTATACCATTTGTTAAACATACAAAAACAATATATCTGCATAGACCCACAAGGTCAACCTTAGGACTATGTAGATATATTGTTTTTATATGTTTATTAAGCAGTAAAAGTGTTAATCAACTCTTTTGAACTATGAGATGTCGGCATTACTGATTATAATTATTATTTTGTCTAAAACAAAAGTTTAAAAATAAAATGTACAAGCGAAACTTGTAATAAGTAAATAAGTTTGTTTAAATTAAAAAATTCGTGTCACTTTTTGAATATGAATGACTGTACATATAATTTAAACATCATTTCTTATCATAAGAGAATAATTTTTATAAACATTTTATTTAATTATTAACTCGACTTTAATATATTTATGTTTGTAAAAAATAATTAAAATATTAATATTTCATTTAGTTTGTCTGTAAAATAAATTTAAATTTAAAGAATAGAATTTAATCTCGTGCCCAGTTGTAAACATTAGTTTGAAAAATAATTAATGAATAGATCACTTATTATGTAAAAATATCATTATTGAAATTTACAATTATAAATATTACAAAACGATATTTTCTTTATTATTTTTTAACTTACTTCAATAAATTTTTAATACTAATAATAATTTGATTAAAATATTTAAAAAGAATAAATGTAAATTTTAAAAAAATTATTTATATTTCATTTATAAATTTAAATTTATTAATATATTATAACAAATTTAATCAATCATTGAATGCGTTTCCATAGTTTAAAAGCTGTATTCATAGGTCTGTTATCAGCACTCGTTGTATAAATACGTAATCGATTTAATGCACTCCAATTTAAATCATAGACTAAATCATCAGACCACCCTTCTTTAATTTTAATCAAATTAAGCCCATGACATTTTCCTGTAAAAATTTCATCTATAGTATTTGAAATAACTTCGGAAATGTGTGAATAGTTTTGTGGCTGTATTTGACCGAAAGGCGCCGACAGATCTCCCTCAGCCCTAAAGAATAGATTCGAATATTGTTTCGTCACTTCAGTCCATACGGTCTGTGGCCAGAGTTGGGTTGGCTCTGATTGGTTCGGTAGTTGAGTGTAGATAAACCCAATCGGCACTAATTGTTGAGACAATACATTGATTGCATTTTGTTGTAATTCAATTAAATTTTGTTGTTTTTCCAACACATTTCTTAACAAACTTATAGTCCATTCCTGACTCTTCTGACATACTATCAAACTTTGACGACTGCATGACTCATCAGTCCATTGACCAAGTTCAGTTTTAGTTAATGACATCTGTACGCACTCACGTGGGTTAGTCGGGTCGGGACTACCTTTGGCCCAATTCTTATAATCCAAACCCTTGTCATCCATCCATTTGAATGCTTTCTCTTTTAACTCTAAGCCAATCCACACATTGTCTGCAATTGTGCTATAGTTTGACAATAGGTTTGATAAGAATAGCTGTTCCGCTTCGGAGTGAATAGTGATTAGAGTAGAAGTGGAGTCCAATTCAGTGCAATTCTTTTTCGCCTCGTCTTCTGTACCCAATCTATCGGTTATTTTAAAACATTTTTTATCCAAATAAGGCGTCCAATCATTGCATGTGTTTAAATTGGTGGCATAATTAATATTAACTAGATAAATAAATTTTAATTAATTATAATTTTGTAAAATTATTAAATAATATCATTTTTACCAGAAATAATTGCAATAAAAATAAACTTGTTTATAATAAAGTAAATCTGCATTTTATAATTAATTATATAAATTCTCGTTAATATCTCAATTACTATTATGTAATTAATTTGCAATTATAATGTGCTTCTTATATACATATTTTTTATCATATATTTTAAAAATATTTATATTATCAATCTAGGATATAGCATTAATTATATTATTAATTATTTTGCAATCTAGGATATAGCATCATGTGTTTTCTTATAATTTTCACATTAATATTTGTTTAATAATTAGTTTAAATTATTTTTATAAAACAAGGCAAAGTATTTTTGAAAAATTTAGTTTTATTTTTGGTATAGTTTTATTTTAATATAAATTATTTCAAACTTTGTTATTGAAAATATTATTAAATTTTAATAATTAATATTTAGTTAATCTAAAACTAAACAAGCAATTTTAAAGCAATTATCTTAAAAATTATTATACATGTAATACTTTTAATGTTGAAATTAAAATTTTTATTTTATAAACTTTAATAAAATTTCAGACATGATTTTTATAAATAAAAATTTATTTTAGTAAATTTTTGCTTTTTACATTTAACAAGTTATATTAAATTTAAAAAAGTATTTTTTAATTTTTTTCTAAATATCTATATACTCTTGTTTACCATTTTTTTAATTTCTATAAATATATATAGAAAGTTTTGTAGAAATTCATTGTTTTTGTATTGTTAATTTATACTTAAACGGATGTATTAAAAATATTTGCTTTATAAAGAATTAAATAATGCACTGTTCGGTTTTTTGGTACCCGATTGCTACACTACTTGCTGGGTCTACGCACCTGTTCTTTTCTCACAAATTGCTGGCGCTGTTGAACCGGATCCGATAATCAATTTGTTTGCATTTATTAATTTATAATATTATAATTATTTTAAACTGTAATCCAATGCCATTTATAAATAGATAATTACATTGAATTTTATATTTAAACTAATGGTGAAAACGAAGTCGTCTGTTTAAATAGAAATTTTATTTTTAAAATACTTTAAATTTAAATAATAAAGGTATACAATATTAATTTTAATTTAATTTTAAAAACAAAAATTATATTTTTAAAATTTTAGTTAATAAATTATAATTGATTTATTTTGGTCACTCGATTTCTGTTTTTTTTAATTTTAAACTTAACTAGATTAATTAAATCAAATTTAATTTTTTATTGATTACTTGTTTTGAAACTTTATTATAAACTGTAAATTAATATAAATATTACTTTCAAATTATAGATTAATTATTTTCGTTTTAAATTATGGCTTATGCAGACAGAATTCTATTTTTAATTATAATAAACCGATTTGCTATTATTATCCACAATAATAACATTCTTCTAACATTTTGCATTTTTATTTTATTTTTACAAAACTATCTAATATTAATTATTTATTTTATGTATTTATAAATTTTAATATTCTATTAATCAAAATTTATAAAGTATGCTTGATTGATTTTATACTATAATAAAATGTTTTTATACAATAATATGTAATAAACATTTTAGAAACGTAAAACGTATATTACAGTCGTTTTCTATTGAGGATCACTGTAAATTAATATTATTTATACAAGATATAATAATTAATAAAATGCAAAACAACAACTAATTATCTCAAATTACAAATATTTTGTTATTTGTTAAATTTATTATGTTAATCGGCGTTAAATTTTTAAAATAATTAAAATTATGTTTATTAATTATTATATTATAGTGCTTAAAAATATTATGTCAACATATTTTACAAAGTTTTATTTTTATATGCAATAAGTAAAATTTAATTTAATAATGTAAAATGTTTAAATTAATTCCATATTATTCAAAAACATATCTTTTAAAATTTTAAACCAAATATTTTAAAAATTTAATAAAATAATTTTAAAATTTTTTATAAATTTATTACAATATATTAATATATTTTTTGTAATATTAAATAATAATATTTGAGTTTATCTTTAGAAAAAAAACCTAAAATTAAATTTAATTAGTTAACACAATCAAACATAATATAAAATAATTTAAAACAGGTTAGGTTAAGGCTTACAAAATTTTAGTATTATATTTTTTCATAATTTTATATTTGTAAAAAAATTATATTTGATTTGCACAAGCAATTTTAAATAAATTTATTTATAGCTTTATAAACGAAAAGAAGAACCGATATGTTGACGATAAACACTTATAATTAAATGTATTACAATTTTATTCCTATTTTTACTATTATTTATAACAAATATATTTATTGTCAATATTATAATTATTACTCATTTTTATTAATTCTGATAATTAATCATAACTGGATAATTATTTATTTTATAGGATATTACTATTTTGATAAAAATTGCAAGTTTAATTAATTTTCCAAAACTTTAAAACGCGATAAAAGATAAAAGTTACGATCGATCTGATGAGGGAAGGCGAATGAAGTGTTTACAGTTTTTACTATAATTAAGTGACCAGGGAGAACTGAGAGATAAAGTAACGTTAGTTTAGTTTTGCGCTCAGTTTTAGCTAGTTCTTTTGAGTCGTGCGTTACAACACCATTATGTGAGAACTGCTTTAGTTAAGCCGAGAGCTTCCAATCATTATTTGTATCAATCGTTGTTTAAATCCAATTTTTATTGTTTTTATTAAAGTAATTCAAAATAGAAAGCAATAATGAAGTATAGTTTCGATTTGTAATCTGAATTTATTGACTATTTTGTTGACCAATTAAAGGGCTATTAAAATGTTTTAAATCTAGGCCTGAATTGGATTTTTTTCTTGCATCACCTAGCTAGATATTGGTGGTGGTGACCAAAGTAGGAAGCGCTCTTTTGACAGCACTTTAGGACTAATTTTACCTAGTTACTTAAAACCCCATTAGAAAAATAATATTGCTGAAAACTGTATGTTTTGAGAAAATTAAATTGTTTATATTGTTTTTTTACAATTTTATTTTTAACTTGGAACGAGTAATATACCATAAAACAAGTATTTATTCTTATAAAACAAATTTTACTATATTTTAAATTATAATTAAAACTAAAATATATTAATTATTGTAAAAAAATTATTTTAAAATAATTTAATAAAATTATTTCTAAAATATAGCAAAATTCAAAACTTTAAAATTTACAATAATTTTAAAAACTTTTCCAGTTTATAATGTTTAAATATTATTTATTTTATATTTATTAATAAGTTATTAATAAATATAAAATAAATAATATTTAAACATTATAAACTTGAAAAGTTTTTAAAATTATTGTAAATTTTAAAGTTTTAATTTTTGCTATATTTTATTTTAATTCATTTAATTTTTTCTTTATAAAAAAAATTAACTAGTAAATTCCAAGAAAAACTAACGACAAAAGTTTACTTATTAAAATAAATAATAATTTTATAAATCATTAAACTCTAAAATGTTACAACAAATCAGTTTCCGTTTGCATTAAAAAAAATTGTTTTAAAATGTGTTTAAAAATTTATTTAAAAATTCTAAAATTTTATATAATATTAATTTTTACATTAATAAAAACCAAACAAGGTAATTTAAATTAGTGTATTAAATATATTTAATTAAATATAATATAACTTAAATAAAAATATTTTGTCAAAATTTTTAGATTCATTGCCACTCATCGATCGCAATACCAGTCTAGAGCTGTCGATACTAACCAATACATACTATTCAGTGCAAAATCAAAATACAAAAAGATACTTAATCTGGACATATGATATTGCAACATATTCCAGCAAGCCCAATATTAGTTTGGAAATATACTGGCACATATTTGATAAACAAAGAAATAGCAATTGGTATCAAATGTGTCATCAATATAGTTGTCATATTGTTAAACTTGCTAAATCACCTCAAGATGGTTTCTATTGGATATATAATCGGGAATGTCGTAAGTTTAATAAATCAACTGGATTTAAAAAATTATTATTTATTTGTTTAAAAATTAAGACAGCAAAAATTATCCAAGTTTTCAATTATATGACCATGACACAAACCAAGATCAAATTAGATGTTCAGATGATCGTAATTCACGTGAATATAATTGGAAATTTAGTCTAAGGAAAGGTATTTATAGTTTTAATATATATTAATATTAATTAATATAAATTTTAATAATGAAAAAAAAATAAATATATTTAGTTAAATTTTTAAACATAATGAGCATTTAATTATTAGCATAAATATTGTAAGTCAATTTATAAACAATGTTCACGTTAACATTTTTATTGTTAACCGATAATAATCATAACTTATTTATAAAATAAATTAAATGATTTAAAACATTTATAAATTTTTGTTTAAAAAAATTAAAAATTATATTAATTGTTAATATATTTTACTCATTTATTTTTATAGCTCAATTAACTGAAAAATTACCAAATAAATTTAATAATAATAAAGACGTCTCTCATATTTTTAATAAAGGTATAAAAAAAACTTAAAATTTAATCAACATTGCACTATTTGAGATCAACTCGGGATATATTCTGTATATATACATTCTTAATCTGCTAATATTTATGCCATTTACACAAATAATAGATATTGTTCCACTAATCGATCGAAATACAAGTTTAAAATTACCCATACTAACCAATACGTACTATTCAGTGCAAAACCAAAATTCAAAAAATTATTTAATCTGGAAAAATGGGCTTGATACGCTTTCAAATAAACCAGAAATTAATTCAAAAATATATTGGCATATATTTGATAAACAAAAACATAAAAGTTGGTATCGAATGTGCCATCAATTTAATTGTCATTTTGTCCAAATTACTAAATCTCCGCAAAATGGGTTTTATTTAATTTATAATTTAGATTGTGGCAAGTTAACTTAGTAAACGTATTTTAAAACATGAGTAAAATTTTATTTTGTTTATTAAGGTTATGGAAAATATGCAAATTTTGAGGATTTTAATTATGACTTAAAGCGAGAAGTAATTAGTTGTTGGTTTGATAGAAACCCAATTAAATATAACTGGAAGTTTTATATGAAACCAGGTATTTAGCAATCATTTGGATATTTAAATTAAATTAAGAAAATTTTTATTTACCGAAATAAAACTTCAAACTAATTTAAATTAAAAAAATAATATTTTTACCATGCCAAATATTTTATATTTATAATTTTTCAAATATTTAGGTCAATCTTCTAAACTAATATTGCCAAAATCATTATTAACAACAACTACCATTACGATGACTACTACTACTTCTAGTACTATTACTAACAGTATTACTAGTAATAATAATAATAATAATATTGACACTACAATTAAACCATATATTCTTAACACAAGTTATTATTTTTGCATCATGATTAAATTATAATTAAATTTTAAAATTAATAATGTAATTAATAATATATATTAACAGAATTTTCAGTTCCTATGCTTATTGTCGATTGGAATACACGTCAAGAATTACCAATACTAACCAATACATACTATTCAGTGCAAAATCAAAATACAAAAAGATACTTAATCTGGACAAATGGCATTGGAACACTACAAAGTGAGCCAGACGCTAAACTTGATATATACTGGCACATATTTACTAAACAGGCTAATAGTGATTGGTATCAAATGTGTCATCAATTTGGTTGCCATTCCGTAAAACTGGTTAAATCACTAAATGATGGCTTTTATTGGATATATCAAAAAGACTGTCGTAGGCATTGATAACTATGTAAATTGTTTAAAATGTAATTAAAAGTTTACAAATTTAGATAATGGCAGTTTTCCCAACTTTGACTTTGTTGATCTTAAATCAGAACTGCACTATATTGGTTGTGCGCTTGATAAAGATCTGACAAATTATAATTGGAAATTTGAGTTAAAACCAGGTATTTATATATTTTTTTCATAAACACATGTTGCATATTTTATTAAATTGTCAAGATAAAAAAATTTAATCTTGTTAGAAAATTAGCTTTTATAAAAATTACATATATAATTATGTAATACTGTATTTATTATATACTGTATTTTTAAATTTTACAAACTATATATATATTTTTGTACATGTTTGATTATTTTGAATTTATTTTTTTTTATTTAGAATTAATTAATACAAAATACATTTTGGTATAAAAACAAATTTAACAATATAAATTATTTTGTAGGCATATCTTCTCAAACACCAATGTTAATATATCTTATATTAATTGCTGTTATAACAACGATTGTTTTAATGTCAATCATTGGGTTTCTAATGCTTTCCAAACGAGAAAATATAAAACTGGAAAAAACACAGAATGAAAGTCAAGAGATCTATGGCTTCGAACATACATATGAAACCTTAAATTATAATTCAATAACAAATGAGTTTAGATACCATAAATTTATCAAGAATGAATATACTGAAATTTATCCGTAACACACATTAAACATAATTTAAGATTAATTATATTAGTTTTAGCCGCAATTATGGACGTTATTACTCATAGGCCGAAGCCTCTCTTTTTGCACAACCCGTAGTGAGGCCAGAAATCATTACCGCTAGGTATGGTAACAAGGATAGTGTTACAGTTTTAAGATCACACACCTGAACGCTCCGTATACTTAGATTAATGGTTATTAAGCTATCATACACTACCAGTAGACGGCTCATGGTAAAGCCCGTGGTCGTAATGCCTCCACTCATGCTTTGAATTTTTTCTTCTCAAAAATCCTTAAATCCACGTTAGGGAAATTTTTGTCTGCAAGCTTATTTAAGACAGCAATATAATATTTCTTTATAAATTATAAGCAAATGCTTGCTATTTGATGCAAAAATTACTATACTATCTGATAGTTTCTTTAGTCTGCAAATTAAGTTTTTAGTTAATTTAAATAGTTTTTAAAATGCAAATTATTCGTAAAAGCTAGTTTTATTTTTTGTCAATATTAACTTTACAGCCAAAAAGCTTTTTAACCCCCCCCCCACCCCCCAATTGTGGTTGAAACTAATATAATACTAATATAATATTAATGTAATTTTAGTATTTAATTGTCTTGATAGTTTTAAAAACAATCACGATTCTTATGTTTTTTTTAATTAAAATAAATAAATAAAATTTGACATGCTGCCGAAACGAACATTTTATTAAATTATCATGTTTGAAACAATTACA
>JAQFXP010002067.1:0-16462 GCA_034693685.1 Belba bartosi
TTGGAATAGTTGCCAACAGACACCAAATGTACACCAAATGCACACTAACTCCAATGCCATGTATTGGTGTGCAATGTTCGAGCTCTGAGTATTGGCCAATATAGCCATTGCCAGCACTGCCAGCACTGCCAACATTACCAACATTACCAACATTGCCATACAGTTCGTACAGTGCCATACATACAGTGCCATACATACACTGGCGCTTCTCATATACGGGTCTCTCTGGAATTCCCGGATTCAATTCCCGAGAGAAAAGCCTTCCTTTATATGATCAAAATCAGTGCATCACTCATGCTCTAACTACTGGCGCTCTTCACCCTCTCCTTCACTCCTACCATAACTACAATTCCTTCACTCGCATCGATGTAAGCCTTCTTTAGCTCTGTTTCTCTTCTCTCTCTTCTATTCTATTCTTCTGTCTCTTTGTGTCTCTTTTGTCATTCCATAGCGTCTCCACTTTTCCAAACCCCTAATGCTGTAGATCTGAGCAAAACTAAGTGGAACTGATCTATATATGTGACAAAGTATTCGCACTAATCTTAAGTGGACAGACAGAGCCCACACAATCACCTGTTGTAGGCTTTAAAGCAGTTATCTTATTGCCAGTACTGTCAGCTTTGCCAGTATTGCCACTATTGCCAACACTAGCACTAGCACTAGCACTCACTCGTAGAGCACAGCTAACAGAGTTAGCAAATAAAATAACCACAAACTCGCATCTGATGAGGCATTCCGAGGCTAACCATTCGGGTGAGTCATTGGTTCACTTGATTATTGATTGCTAGTCTATCGGCGACTACAGGAAAAAACAAGTCAAACATTTTTGGGTAAACTCTGAGTCAATCATCAATTTTTAATGACCAGAATCTAATTATGAGAATAAATCCATGAATTACATTGAATTTTAAAGCATTAAACCAATAACTTAAAACTTTACTCTTATAACTTAAAACACAATTTAGTTTTCAAATATTTTAATTAATAAACCAAAAATAAAAACTAATTATTGCATAATATTCTAGTTTTCTCAGAATTCTGTATATATTCTGTAAATCAGATTATATGAAGTCTAAAGTTTAGAATTAATGAAAGAAAAGCTAAAAAGTTTAATAATGAGTAGATTTTGTCTAAAATTGCTAAATTCAATAACAGTATGATTCGCATAAACAGCAAAAACAACAAAAACTGAGACATTTTGTTCGCCTAAAATCATTACTCGAGTCCAACATTCTTATGCAACTTCTACTCCCTTTGGCATCAAAACTAATGTTCAGTGAGTGTACCATATATTCGGACAAAGTTCTGATGCATTTGGGATTTGTCTAATGTTAAGGGATTGGGATTTGTCAAAAGTTATATAAAGTAACGTAATGTAAAAGCTTTACTTCAAAGTAGAGTTTCACTTATTTTTGCCGCATTTACAACACGAGAATGCAGTCGAAAAGCCAACAAAAGTGGATCTAAGCTCTGAGTTAAACATTTTAAAAATTCATTTTATATCGAAATTCCTCGACTATACCCATAGGTGTATCGCATCCAGAGTTAGCTCTTGTAAAGGCAAGTAATGGCATAATTTTTAGAATACTCTTTCCTAAGGGTTTGTAGTAATAAAATTTTTTTGCCATTTCGGTTAAATTCGATCAAATTTGGTTAAGTCTATAGTATTTTAAATTTGTCTTTTAAGCAAAAACCAATTTTTGCCAAAATTGGTAATTTTAGCCATCTAATATTTATCAAATTATATAAAACATCTATTCTAACCTTACCTATAACCTCATGAGTCGGTCAAGCGTGACAAACTCTTAAGACATTCGTCAGGCTATAACTAAATTATAAATTAAGGCAACCATTAAATGTGTGGTATTATACTATCTATGGGTTCTCATGACTCACCTTAACTTCCATACATTGTCTCAACAAATATAATATAGAATTGCATTTAATTAATCACGCGATGGCTCAACACTAACGAGACTTAGCAATGAGAAGACAGAGTCGACAAAAATGTATAAAAAGGTCGTAATATTGCAAACAAACAATAATTGCATTAATTACGAACGCATTCATAAAAACGATTCATTTAAAAGCTTCGTTTTGGCGACTCTTCATTAGGCTTACAAAGGCTTACAAAATATTAGCAATAATTAAATGTTAAACAAATGTAATTATCAAATACTGCGGTTTAACTCTTGACTAACTTGGAAAAAGTGAATGGAATTCAGAATATTAAACATTTCAACTTGTATAAAACATAGAATTAAAATTTTCAAACATCTGATAAGACTTTAAAACTTGTATCCAAATCACAATTTAAATTTTTAAATATTTATTCACCAGTCTAATCGAAATATATTTAGAATGGAAGTGTTTAATTTAAAACCTTTCCCTTATAATAATCATAAAAACAGTGCTGAGTCTTAACTTAAAATGTGGTGAAAATGTTATGACAGGTGTGAGTATTAAAAATAACGCCGGGCCTAGTGTCAAGTCAATGGTGCGGATCATTAATTATAAGTCGCAAGTATTTGTGAACTTATCAAATAACCTCTCTTTGGGAGCTTTGACTTTAAACGTTTGATGTAATTAAAAAATAAGCTTATCTTAAACTAATGGGAAATTATTATTGTCCGCTTCAAACAATACACTAATGGACTTAAAAGGATTTTTAGTAAAATTAACTTAAAATTAAGATTAAATCAAATTAGAAAAAATCTATTCGTCTTTAGAATTTCATTTAGAATTAGTCAAACTGTATTGTATGTGCATTCAGTCATCAATAGTATAAATAGTCGCCAAGACTTAAGATTAAGACATTTTTCGGAATTTTTTTATAAAACACATTTTTTGTGCAAAATTTAGATACATTTTTTTTAAAAACTCAAATATTTAATAAAATCATAATTTATTTTTAGAATTTTATATTCAAATGAATAATTTGCAAAACATTAAATTTATATTTTTGTTTATACAAATGTTAAAAATTTAAAGTTAAAAAATTAAGCAATGACACAAAAGAATTTATTTACTAAAATTAAACATTTAGAATAAACTAAAATTTGCTTTATTATTTGTTTATAAGAATTAGTTGATTTATATTTTATTTTAAGTCTAAAAGCTTTGCATGTTCATTATTATAATAAGTTTAACAAAAATTTAGTAATAATTTTTCTAGTGTCTTATATTAATTTCTTGTTGTAGAAATAATTTTAAAAATAGTAATAAATTACTAATAATAATGTTTTCACAAAAATTATAATTTAAAATATAATTATATAAGTAATATCTAGTTTAAAAATTAAAAAAATTATTTGTCAAATTGTAGTGAAAAATAAAAAATTTTGATTAAAAACTTTAAAAAATTAATCGATATATACTATATGTATATATTAGCACAAATAAAAATCTAATCCAGAGTTATGTATCCGTATCTGCAAACATAAAGAGGAAGTATATAAAATATATGAGACTTTAGGCATACACTTGTCATCTAAAATAATTGATAACTATTAGGCTAGCTGATTGCTTTGTTTTGCTTTATTTTTAAATAAATACTATAATTCACAACACCTAAAGCAATAGATTTAAATATTAAATATTTTCAACAAAAAGTCATAAAACTGTAAATACAGTACAAACTCGTCAAATATGTTGTTGAATACGGAGATGAAATAATTTCTATATTTATAAACAGCTATATATTTATTGGCAAACAGCGGAAAAAATATATATAAAAATTAAAATCAAATAAATAGATATTTAATAAACTGACTTTCATTGAAAAGAAATCCAAATTAAAAAATCATCTTTCAATTAATCTTAAAAATTCAAGCTTTAATACCAAACTTCAAAGGAAAACGACAAGTTTGTCAGGAAAAAAAATCAATATACCAGCACAAGTCAAAAGTCAAGAAATTTGCAAACTAAAAAATGCAACTTTTTCTGAAAAGCAAATCTCATACACAAAAAGCTCAAAAAACAAAACAAAAAAATATTCCCATAATTATTATGCAAATCAGAAACTTAAACATAAAGATTATGTCAGTAATTATGATTAGGTAAACACATATGAATTGAAAATATTTCTCTTTCGCCAAACACTTGGCGTTTATATGACTTCCTCGAGGGAAAGATTTTGAGGTTAAGGAATCTTCAATTACTCGAATGTCAAAACTTTAAGATTAAGATTCGTTTTAGTCAATACATAAATATTATTATGAAATTCTAATTAAAATATTCTGTTATGCAGTGCTATCCCGTTTCATATCTAACCCAATAATTGAGAACTAAGTAATTAAACTAAAATTCCAACTTTTAATTGATAGCTATTTATTAATTAACTCGAATTTAATTATTGTTTTGATCAGAGATACCTCTTTATGTCCTAATCAAAGCTTATTAAGCGTTTCCATACCTTTAAGCTTAAAGTTTGAGAACATGAGAACATACGGTAGGCATAGGACACACAAGGCGTATGCATTGCACTAAAGCCAGCATTAAATGAGTGAAAAACTTGAATGAATTGTATTGAATGAACTGAGACGTCATGTCATCTATGTTTTGGTCGATACGAGAAAACAATACTTTTTCTAAATTTAAATTTCTTTCGATTTCATTAATTAAATATTTACTTATCATTTGAATTGTATTTAAACCGAAAAGAGTAGAAAATGTCGATTAATATGAATTGGAGTTATGTCTGTAATCAGATCTGCAATCAATTGCAATCAAACCACTCATTCATCGATAAGTTGAAGAGTCTGTCGACAAACGCCGAAAAAGTCAAACACTGTTTGTCTGAACCGTTTGTTCGCCAACTGTTGGATCAATTCCTGTCGATTACCGGTTCCGCAAAACATAAGAAGTTTTGGGAAAAAGCGAAAGAGTTTCGGATTGAAGGCAATGAGTGCTTCAGACGGAAGGGTTTCGAAGAGGCCATCGAAGCATACAATCAGGTATTGAATCAATTGATTGATTGTTTAGTCGATATTTAGTCGCATTTAATGATAATTTTAATTGACTTTTGACTTAAAGGCAATAACTTTTGCACCGATTCCTGACTCAAGTCAATCGACTGAAGCGAACAGTGAGCTGTCGCTGGCGTTTGCAAACAGATCCGCCGTTTTCTTCCATTTAAGACAATACGACAACAGTTTGACTGATATCTCAAATGCTTTTAAATATGACTATCCTTTGAGTCCAACAAAACTATTGTTAAGAAAAGCCAATTGTTTGGCACAAAAACGATGTTTTGCTGACGCGAAGAGTGTCCTCGAATCGGATCAATTGAAACTGAGAGACAAAGACATTCGAAACGATAAACAAATGGAAGACTTAATGAAACTAATTGACGAAAAAGGGGACAAAAATCTATCGAAATGTCTGAACACAACTAAACCAAAAACTGATTTGAAATTTATTAGCAATGAATTGATGCCAAACGCCTCCAAATTGCTTGAGTTATGCAGATCTGAATCGAAGGGTCGGCACATCATAGCCGTCGAAGACATTAAAGTATCTGAAGTGCTATTTATGGAACGACCGTTTGCTTCCGTTCCTTTGTCTCAATACTATAAAACCCATTGCCATCACTGCTATAGAAAACTAATGGACAGACCAGTGATGCCGTGTCTGAAGTGCTCTCAAGTCAGGTATTGTAGCGAACAATGCGTTGACAAGAGTTATGAGGAATACCATAACTACGAGTGCGGTCTTCTCAATGTGATGCAAGACATAGGTATCGCTCACTTGGCCTTCAGAACACTATTGGTTTGTGGAGTTGAAGACGCGCTCCGAGTGGCCAATGCGACGACCGCCTCAGCCCTAACCCCATATGTGAACAACTATGAGTCGGTCTATGCTTTGGTCGATCACTCGAATTACTTTACTTTCGACGACAGTCTTAGCTATTTATTAGTCGCTTCACTTCTTCTGGTTTTGACCGAAAACTTAGCTTTAATTCAAAACCAGACCAAAGAGTACGACATATTAGGAGGGATTCTAATGAAACACATTCTCCAACTCATAACCAATGGTCACGCGATCTCTTCGATGGACCAGTTGTCTGACCTGAGTTTCGAAGACAATCGAATCGCAACCGCATTATACCCGACCGTCAGTTTGATGAACCACTCGTGCGATCCGAACGTTATTATCGTTTACGATAAGAATTTACTTATAGTGAGAGCCGCCAAACCCATACTCAAAGGTGAGTCTGTGATGAACTGTTATGGCCCTCACTATAAGCGAATGGCCACTCAAGACAGACAAAGGGCTCTATTCGAACAATACTTCTTCAAATGTGACTGCAAATGGTGTACAAACGGAACTCAAGACTTGAGCTCTGCTTTAATATGCAGTCAATGCAAAGACCCAATTGTTTTCGACGATCGAAACATTCAAAACACGATATTCTGTCAAAATTGTAAGAAAAATGATTTTGACATCAAATCAATGCTAAATAACGTCGAAAAAGGACTCAATCTTTCGACTGAAGGCTCGAAACTTTGCGACGAAAACAAGTTTTTAGAATCTGAAGCAAAACTCTTGGAATCGATTCGAATACTCGAGAAAGTGTTGTATTCGAAGAATAGGAGTTTAGGCAAAGTTTTAGACCATTTGTGTCGATGTTATGCGCGAATGAATAACTGGTCAAAAGCTGTCGAATTCGGCCGAAGGAGTGTTGAGATCTGTAGAGAAGTGTTCGGCGAAACCAGTATTGAAATGACGAATGAATTGATTAAATTGAGTCAATTAGAGTTTGAATTGTTTAACAATTCAAACAAACCAATTGAAGACAGCATTAAAGAGGCGAACATTTGTTTGATTACTACATCCAAAGCCATCAGATTTCTGACCAATTATTTGATTCCCGACAACGAGACTAACCCACAAATGGAGGAAATGAAGAGATTGGAGGAAAGGCTTGTTTTCTGTAATCTATTCGTCAAACAATTTGTTAAACAAAAACAAAATTGAGTCAAAACTTATATTTTATGATAAATTGATTTTTAAGTTTTTAAATACGACTAAATTGTTATATTTGACAATAAAATATTGATTTGTTTAAGCATTGAATAAATTATTTTAAGTTTTGTATTGAAATAAAAAATATTTGTTTTTAATATTTCAAACTTTGCGCCAAAATATATGCTTTGAGTTAATGGCAAATCAAATGTAAACATAAAAACATGTTTTGGTTTTGTATTCAGATTTGATTCAAAAAATATTAATTTAAACTTAATTTAAATCATATATTCATTAAAGTATTTATATAATTATGTTTTTAAGAAAATCAATTAAAAGCTTTGAATTACTGTAAGTATTGTTTGTTTTACTTTCGATTGGATTTCAATTAATTGTTATTTTTGTTCAGATTTTATCGCCAGAAGTGTCTGAATTGGTGTCAAATAGCGGCGAATCGAAGATATTTAAGTGAAGACAAGACTAATGATGAGAAAAGTGTTGAGAAAGTGAACCAAAAGAGTGAAGTAATTGAGAGCCGAAGAGCCGACGACAAAGTGGTTGTCGCTAAAGAAAAACTGAGTCAACTGATCCTCTCATTGAAGTCGAAGCAAGTTTTCGATGGATCCGATTCGAAATTAAGTGAACTTTTGGCGAAACCGATGGTTCACATCAGGAGAAGCGCTCGAAAAGAAGTAGACGTTCCCAACACTGAAGAACCAATTAATGAGTAACTGATTTGTGAATACATTCGATATGTTTTATATCGATTCGATTAGACTTAAAGTTTTGATTAATTGAATAAATTGTTTAGAATTAGTGCTAAAATAGACGAACGATTAGTTATGGCCGCAAAGGGTATCGCAAACACATTGAGTGGCAAAGAGTCCAAAGACACTGAAAACGATTTGTTGACAATTCTTAAAATACAAGTAATTGAAACCAATTTAGCCAAAGAGGGAAAACTGCTTTCAAAAGAAGATTTGGCGTTCGTTTGACACTATTATCTGGTTTTTTGGTTAAATTGATTTTAAATTTGATTTAACTGTTCTTTAGGTCACTATTGGGTGATATGAAAGTGACTAAAGAAGAGCCGAAAACTAAATTCAGACCAGACTTGATGGGACGAACCGATAGACGAACTTTTGCCGAACCTATCGTTGATTTCGACAAAAGAAGATTTGAAGTGCAAGACAGGGCTCGGAGGGGCTGGGAATTTGAGCCAAGAGATGGGGAAGAGATGTCTATTAGTCAACAGTTGAGAGGTAGAGGAAGAAGAGAATCGTTTAGAGACAGAGAGGGCAGTCAACAGAAGAAGATGTCTTTCGAACGAATAGATCTGTTCAATGGCGAGAGTTTGGGTATATTTGAAGCCGATATGAAAGAGGCGACCGATTTGCCCAAAATGCGTATTTGGGACCGACTTTTGGACGACGAGCTCCAGATTATCATCGCTCAGCCGCCGAAGAATGCATTCGAAGAGATGATCCAATTGACAGAAGAGGGAAAACTGTGGAAATATCCGATTAATAATGAACAAGGTTTGCAGTCAAACACTTTTATTGCACTTTTAAGTCATTATTCATTATTTCAGACAATATCTAACAAAACAAAAGATTAATTTATAAATTAGTTTTCTATTAATAGAAGTTAACTTAAATTTTTAGTTTATATGAAATTTTTCTATTGATATCTATTTTTAAATTACAAACGTTTGCGATAAACAAATCAATCAATGGATTAGTTTGTCTGCAATTTCTTCATTACTTAGCATTTAGTTAAGTTTTTGTAGTTTTTTAGAATTTTTAACTTTATTTCAATAAAACAAAAATATTTTCGTTTATGTGAAGAATGTTTTATTATTAGCGATAATCCATCGAAATGTCAAAAAGTTATATAAATTTGCGTTTATTTTAAACCCATTCCAGGCCTTGAGGAAGAAGAGAACGTTCCGTTCTATGAACACGTACTGCTCGACCATTTTCTGGAAGGCTTTCCCGAGAAAGGGCCGGTTAGGAAGTTTATGGAATTAGTGATAATGGGTTTGTCGAGCAATCCATACATAACAGTAGAGCGAAAGGAGGCGACCGTTCAGTACTACAGACAGTACTTCAAAGATAAAGAAGAGATTTTGCAAATATCTGGAGCTTTGGGCTAGACTTAACTGATTTTAATTATCATTTGCTTTATTTGATAAAATGTTGTGCATTACAAATGTTCGACAAATTAAATAACAGTAAAATTCAAATCAAATTAATTAAATTGTCATTTACTGTATATAAGAGGCAGTGATTTCTCTATTGTCTTGTCTTTTGGGTTTTTTTCTATTGATTTATTCGTTTTTCCAAATTATAATATTTTGTTTGTTTGGTATAAAAGCAAAAACAAAATAATTTTCTACATTTCTTTGGATTTAGTAGTGTTTGAGATTTTACAATAAGTTTTTTGAAAACTTGAAATATTTGACAAAATATTGATTTTTCAAAAAAAAAGTTTTGAAAGCAAAAGAAAAGCTGTTTTTTCATTGAACAGAAAATAATAAGAATAGTAATAATTAGCATAAAATTATGTGCAGTAATGAAAAGTTAAGTCTTAGTGAACCACCAAATTGTTATTGTCTTTTCTTATCGTATTTTAGTGTTAATCGGCATATCGTTGACTGCATCCACGCTTGACGTATGCGAGAGAGCATTACATGTGTCGAGTGTTGCCGAAGTTGATTCCGGAGGCGTTGGCGCCTTTGTTTGTGCCGTACTGTAAGTTTATGACTCCCTCTCCGGCGCGCAACTGATCTTCAGTGAAGTGTCTCTTGTTCTCATCGGCTGGTTTAGGTCCGAGGAATGGTCCCGGCCATTCTGGGTGCAGATAGCACTGGTATGTGCGTAGACAGAGAGAGAGAGAGAGAGAAAGAGAGAGAGAGAGAGAGATAGTTAGTGTTGTATTGATAGTTAGTGTCAATTTGAATTGATCGAGACTTACGGTTCGGCCTAAAGCGCAGACGCTTTGCGTCACTTGTGGTATATTTCTTCTTTCGTATAGGTCTACAGTTTGGAAAACATCAATGTCTGGAACTCCATAGGTCCGGATCGCGCTCTGGAACTTGTTAATATTCTCCATCATTTTGAACTGTCCTCCAGTTGTATTGATTTTTGGAATCGACCCAGGCTTTAATTTGTTCATCAGTCTAACATGTCAATCATAATAAATAATTATTAATTTATTATTATTATCGATAATTTGATTTAACAAACAATTTAATTTAGAAACAGTATATCTCGACTGACCTGCAAAGGATGGTTCCGTCGCGGAGGACATCTTCGAACGGTCCGGAGGGAAGGCGTTCCCCCAAAACCGCTTCAATCCAACCTAAGACTTCTGCTTCGAGTTGAGGGTCTCTCTTGCCTGCGATCTATTCGTCAAAACAGTTTATTTTTATATTTCTCTTATTTTCATAATTTTAATTATTGAATCATTTGCATTAATCGAACAACTAGATACTTTAACAGATTTTACAATGAGTGTAACTTTAGAATTAGGATTAACAAACTGAAAATTATTATTGTGAAATTTTAAATTGCAAACTGATATTAGACTAAAATTGACTAAAAAACAATAAAATTTGGCAGACTTTGCAACTCAAATAGCGAGTACTTTACTTGAGAACTGTTTTGAATTTAGAATAATTGATTCTACTGTTGAAATGCAAAATTCAATGTTTAAATTTTGATTATATCTTCAAATTATTATGAACTACAACTCAAACTTTGCAATTTACAATTTGCAATTTGCGCAATACATCGAATAAACTTGAAATTCTTACTGAACTTTTGCTTTACTGCAGATAATTAGTAAATATTATTTTAAGCCAAATATTTATGTACTTCGCACTCGAATCAAGGTTTGCAAAGATGTTTGAAAAATAATACAAATTTTAAGGAAAATAAAAGTTAAAACTATAGGAAAACTATATTTGTTTTTCAATTTTAAAAATTAAAAAATGATTTATAGAATTGAGAGCAACTGTAAGTCAAACGGATCAAAAACTTTGAGACATTTCCAGCTATATAATAAGAGGAGAAGTCGTTAACCAAATAAAATCTAATTTTAATCTAAGGCCAGACGTGTCATATCGTCTAAAGTAACAGTTTGATAGCTATAAGTTTTTTATATTATTTTTCTTCCTCTCCCTTATTGTAAATATATTTTTGGTTAAGGAAACGATTCTATAAGTGAAAGAATACACGAATGCACCGAACTCTGTACGGATTGACATGAAATTTGCAAAAATAGAATTCAATTTAAGATGTTATTCATTAAGCAATTCATTATTTGTTTTATCGCATCTGTATTGCAATTAAGGCTAAATCAATGCAAACATCAAAAGCCAATTACGATTAAACTTTGAGTTATTAAATCACATAATAATCCAGATATTAGTGTTTATGCATTGGATTCACTTTGCACTTAACGACTAAACTAGCAAAATTCACATTTAGATGCTGATAATCTCATCGGAAATATAATGACATAAATGTGTTTTCGATTGATTAAACGATTAAACGATAGAAAGCGTAGAGTTTATGAGCAGTACTTAAGAAGTTATATAACATTAGAAGCGTTTGCAAGAGTAGTGAAGAGTCGAACGGAATTTCGATTCAATTTAATGTAAGCATTAGGTTATTAATTGACTAAAATATAGAATAAATGGTTAATAGAAAGTGAAAGGCAATGGACTTACTTTGTTGGCCACTTGGGCACTGAGACCATAGTTGGCTCCTCGAGACGACATTTGGTATGAGTTTAGGTGAGAGAGAGAGAGTCAAAGAGAATGTATATAAAAGAGTCGAAGAATAGCTGCAAACTATGTTTGATTCACAAGACGAGCGCCACTCGAAACAGAAGTGATTCAAAAACTGTAGACCTTTTGAAATGAAAAAATCACAGAAGAACAGAGTGGTGTGTATTCGCCTAATATCCAAAAATATCCTTTGGATGGAGTGGTGTAGTGTCCGCCCAATTCATCCGACGTACGGCTTATATGAGCGCTCGGATTCGCATCCGAGTCCCTCATCACAGATGACATCACCAGTCGTTGCCATATGTGGAGCTAAAAAGAATAAACTATTCTCGAGTCGGCACTGGTATTACGTTTCCATACATTGGAGTACAGAGTATATGACGATCAGACGAATTCAACGTTTATTAACTGAGATATTAGTCATTATCACTGATTGCGTTATGTATTTCTTTGGACATTACCAACAACTCTATTCTTATTTTCTATATTTAAGATCGAAAAACGTTTTGCAATTCACTCAATGTCTCTGTTTTTTCAACCATTTTCCCCCAAATTCATTAAGTCATAAGAAGTGACTTCCAGTATAGTATGTCTTCATTTCAATGCCAATCGCTATATGTGAAGTATATGGCATTTGGCCGCACCTGAACTATCTGTGACAGACAGATATAGTTGTGGCCATGTGTGGCACTACCCGTGCATTCTTCACATAGTTGTCAATCTGACTCATCGTTCAAAAGAATCTTAAAATGCATTCTTATTTTTGTTTTAATAGCTTAGTGCAAAATAATTGCATTTTTTAATTAATACATATTTTAATTCTATTAAACCGTATATTAAACTGATTTATGATTTATAGCCGATATTTAATTAAAAACATAATTTGCATTAAGACTACAAACTTAATCTAAACAATTACCGATTATTATATTTAAAAATATTTTTATTGCATTAGTTACCACAAAATTCTTTATTTTAAAATAAATAAAAATTTTCATATTTTTCTAACTAAAATAAATACAATTTATTGAAAACATTTGAATTTACATTTATTCAAATTGAATTATACGATTTGCAAACTATATTTAAAATAAAAACAAAATAAACATTTTGGTGTAAATTAATCTTTTTAATGCAAACGATAGAAAAATTAATTCGAAAAAATTATTTTCTAAATCTATTTAAGAAAATTCTTAATTCGAGTTAATAAGTAATAATAGTTTTCAAAATCATTGTCAAAGAAGAGTTAGAAAAAGTAGAATGAAAGCAAAGAGTTTGCATTAATTTGAAGTTCATTTTATTTGCTTGGTACATATTTTTTTGCTAATGTAATCATTTAAGCGATACTTCGTTTAATTACTCAAATATTTTGTTTAATTTTTATTTTTTAATACGATTCGAAAGTGTGTTTACATGCCTTTGAGTGATAAAAGTTTAGGAATAGAGGAATTTGTGTTATCTTCCAAACCTACAAAATTGAAATTCCTTTAAAGAGATGACATTTCGTAAAAAACAAATAAAATTCTGCAATATTTTTGCAAAACAACTGATTTGCTGCAGAATTCTTAGATTTGTTATCATTATAAATGATATTAAATTATATTAATAATAATTAAGTGTTTATTAGTTAAACAGAGAAGAAAAGTATCTAACGTTACAGTATTTGTTTGAATAATAAAAAAATATATATACTATAAATGTTTAGTTAATAAATAAATCTCTTGTTTCACAAACAGTGTTTAAAATTTTGTTTAAAAAGACAAAGATTCTGATTATCTATGATTAAGCAACACTTATTCAATTACAACTCGAATACTACGAAATGCCAACAAAAAGTAACTAAACAATGAATTAATGCCATAATAAAGACAATTGAGAGTAAGAATATATATAGTTAGACAACTTTGGATTCAATTCTTAAAGTAAGATAAAGTACTGTAAATATAAGTATAATTCTCATTATTTAAAAATTTATGAATAATCAAATAAATAAAGTTTTAATTATTTTGCCTTAATTTAAATGTTTTGAATATTTTTCAGTTTTATTTAATTATTCGCATTTATATGCAATTCCTCACATAATATACCGTTAAGTTCTAGCTTTGATCCATATCTCGAAAACTTATTTTTAATCTTAGATAGAGTTCATATTATTTGAACTGTTCATTCGGTGCCTTTCGCACAAATTAGAGCATATATTCAAATCTAAATCTTATTATACTTTGTATTCATCAAAAGACAAGACACAGAGATCTAACTTATGTTTTATATGCTTTACTAAATACTTATATAAGAAGATGTCGTGAACTCAATTACATTAGTTTACGGCTTATAAACGACAAAAAAAATTATGATTTATAAGCTCTTGAAGTCACTTCTCTCAACCTATTTATAGATCGATGCGATTGTATTAAAAGTGTTATAAACTTTTAAGTAATACTTTCAACAAAGAAACCCTTTTATTTTTCGGTATTTCTTTTTAAAACCATAAATTAAATTTTATTTACATAACTTATAATAGTTTTTGCATTTGGGTTTGTATTGGACAAATGAATAAATGTATTTAATTTTTAAATATTTTGTAAATATTTTAAACTAAAAATGTTTTGGTAAGTTAATTAACATCAGAGCTTCAGAAGGGATGGATTTGATAAAAATCCCCTGATTTTGAAAATTTGCATTTATCCCCTTTCCTGACATTTGATCTGTAAAAAGATATTTTCTCAACGTTCTGCCGGCAGTTGAATGCAGCATGCAATGTTTTTTATATAATTTTTTAGCCAAAATGAAAAAAAATCCATAAATTAATGCTAAATTCAGTTTAAATACAGTAAAATTAACTAAATTTAGTTTAAATTCTGTTTAAATTTAGTTAAACAGCATAATAATTATAAATATTTTGTGATTATTTTTTTTGACAAAGAGATTGTCGGCATTTTATATTTATAATTACGAAATTCAATAATAATATTTTCACACAGATATTTGATCTATTCAATAACAGTTTACATAAAAATTATTCTTCTAACTATTTACAACATTGCACTAGGCTATATTTTATCCTTAAATTTCAAACTTAATTTACAAACAAACTAAATAAGATATTCTAATTATTTATTTTTTTATCACACACATATATTAACGCAAAATTAATAATTAAATCAAATATAAACAATTTTCTTATAACAAAAATAATGTTTAAAAAATATAAACACAATTTTCATACGTTTAGCAACAAAAACTCAAAGTCAATGGGGGGGGGGGGTATTTACAAGCAGTGATTTTCTGGTACAGTTTAGTAAAAAGAAACTTTTGAGTTTTTTGTTGTTGATAATATCTTGAAAATTATATTTATCCTTTTTAAATACTATAAGAGGGAATGTGTCAGTGCTTCATAAAGTCAGCCGATTCAGGGAGGATCAGGGGTGGAATTTTTTGTTCAAAAACATTTGGACAAAAACCTAGAAAGTATCAGAGAATGAATTTTAAAAAACGCTTAAAAATCCATATATTTACACTAAGATTTTAACCAGTTTAAGTGGATTAAAACCGGATTTAAACTAAACTTAATTAATTTAACTGAAGTTTAGAAAAGATTTCAAAAGCAAAGGGGTTTTTAGCTAACCCCCCCCCCTTATGAATTACTGAAATATGTAAAGCCGCCACTGATTTTAAAATTGTCCCCTTTCCTTACATTTGAACCGCAAATTTTTTTCCTATAATTTGTCTGACTCAAGTTTTTAATTTTTTCGGCCAAATTTATTTTTTATATAAATTAATGCAAATTTAATTAAAATTTATTTAGTTATTATTTGATATCATATAACTCCTGATGAAGGTTTATAATAAACCGAAAGCGCTTAAGATAACACAATTAATAAAATAAATTTATTATTTATCACTAAGTCTAAAGAGTTATTTAAGTAAATTTTAAAATAGTTAAATCTAGTTTGAATCCGATTTAGATTCAGTTAAATCGAGTTAAATTACAGTATAATTATATAGTTTTTTAGATAGTTCTAGTTAGATTGCAGTTTGTAAAAATAATATTTAATAATTTTTCATAAGTATTTTATTACTAAATTTTTAGACAAATTGCTTTAAATTTATGAAAATTGTTAATTATGTAACATATATCATTTGCATTATTTAATTAAGACAATTAAATTATATTTATACTTTTTTTTTGCAAAATTAGCAAAACCTATCTTTACACTAATGGCATATTTTTAGAGCAGTTGGCGTTTTTACATATATATAAGCATTTTATTCAATTCTCTTTTATTTTGCCAATTTTAACTTGTGCATAAATTACATTGTATTTTTTTTTGTTTTTAAGTTTATAAAAATTATATTTAAGTTAATTTAAGCCAATAAATATTGCTTGTGTAATATATAAATCATTAAAAGTAAAATTGCTCGCGCGCGAAAACTACTGACTTGTTGTAGTTGAATAAACCCAAACATTGCTTTTTGACATTAATTTTAATTAAACCATAAAAACAATTAATTAAGACAATAACCGTAATTAAAAGACAGGTCATAGCAAATAGAAGTTTGCACTTCTATTAAAAAACATAACTTAATAGAAACTCTTCGATACTCTGTGGCCAAATAAGATAACCAAATACAATTTAATCAACTATAAGATGTCATATCAGAATCGGTTGTTCAGAATTTAAACCGAAAACTAATCGGAAG
>JAQFXP010002068.1:0-16460 GCA_034693685.1 Belba bartosi
CAAACTAAACAGATAAAGTTTTGAGTAAACTGAACTGTGAATTAATTTTAAGTTAAGATATACTCATGTGCGTTTAACGCTACTTTGCCCGAATTTTGCCCGAAATAAAAAGTTCCTGCTTATAATTTATCAGGCATTTAAAATTTAAAACTCGCGAGCTTATTTATATAGACTTAGCTTATTAAAAATATAAATATTTTGACAGGGACGTGTTTTGTGTTTTGTCAAATCACACAAATGCTGTAACTGTTAAATGAGTTCTTGAATTTAATATACAAATTATTTTTGATTATATATCTGTTAATTGAATACAAATATTTTAAAATTTATTAAAACATTTTATTTATAATTTTATTTTTTACAAGAATTATAACATTTTATATCTTTAATTATATTTAAAAAATTATGAATTATTAAATCAATTAAGCATTTAAGGAACAAACTAATTGTGAAGTTAAACGAAATGTTTACGATTTTTTAATTAGAGTATTATTTTTGCTAATTTAAGAAAAGATAAGCTAATTTTAAATTTAACATATATTATGTTTGTAAAATTATAATGTTTAAATTTGAATTTTGAATGTCTGCTAATATTATAATAAGTTATAATTTAGAAGCGTCGTTTGGGAAGGATTGAGCCGAGCTCGAGCATATTTCTGAAAATACTCTAGATTTTTTAGTGTGTGAATATATAAACATATGCTTATTAAGTGAATAACAATTTTAATAAATAATTTGTCAAAAATTTAATACAAAAAATATAAGTTTAAACATTAAATAAAATTTAAAATTTTTATCATACAATATATACAATAGGGTTCAATAAAAAGTTATTATTTTAATTGATAATATTTGATTAATGATTTTACTGATTTTAGTGAAATTTTAGCTAAAATCCCCATTCTTTCTTTATGTTTTTAGTTATAATCACGATAAATTTTTTTTTCGATAATAAGTTTAGTAGCGCATCCCTCAAAAATATCCCCGCTGAAAATATATTCACCGATCAATTCTATTTAGGGTTAAGATTTTTAGCTTATATATTTATATTTGAGTAATTTTTATAGTAATTAGATTTTTATCAATCAATCTGTACTTGCTTGAACTTAAAAGTAGAGCTTGGAGTCTTTCTCATTTTTCATCTTAATTGTAACGTAACAGCTATTTATACTATAAATTACGACTAAAAGTGAAAATTAATAAAATATAATAAAAATTTTAATTGATCTTATAGTGGTGATCTGAAGACATTTGTGCCTTCAGATAATAATTGGGTGAATTAGTGGTGATCCGTAAACATTTTGAAATAAAATTAAAATTTTTATTATATTTTATTAATTTTCCCTTTTAGTCGTAATTTAAAGTCTAAATAGCTGTTACGTCACAAATGAGATCAAAAATGAGACAGACTGTGCGCCCTAGTTAAATTTAAAAGTTATAATACCATAAGATGAATAATTTCAGAATGGCTTTACGTATTGCGTGATTTGTAAACACAAAACATGTGCTTCACTTCTCTAACGCATTGAATTGTTTGGAAAAAAGGGATTTTTAATTGAGTTTAATTGAATTGAATCGAAATATAAAATGAAGTTTAATTCAAATAATTTTGATTCATTAATAAATAATAATCTAAACAAACAATTTAATAATTATACCAAAAAGAAAAAATTTAATAAAAACAATGTAAACAAAAACATAATATGTAATGAATTACAACACAATTCGGTTAAAATGAATAACAGTTTTACAAAAATCAAAACCAAAGCCAATAATAAGAGTCTTGAAGTGGAAAGAAGAGAATTACCGATAAGTTTGGTAAGAAATAAGATAATTGAAGTGATTAAGAGTTGCGAAACAGTTGTGTTTTTGGGCGAAACCGGTTCGGGAAAGACAACACAAATCCCGCAATACTTATATGAATCAAATTTTGTGCCAAAAAGCGGTCAAAACAATGGCGTCATTGGAGTGACTCAACCGCGAAGAGTGGCCGCCATTACGATCGCCGAACGAGTGTCGGCCGAAATGCAGAGCCCTTTGGGAGCAGTGGTCGGCTATTCGGTTCGATTCGAAGACATGACTTCATTCCAAACTAAAATCAAATACTTAACCGACGGAACACTTCTTCGCGAAGCCATAAGTGATCCACTTTTGCATAAATACAAAGTTATTGTCTTAGATGAGGCGCACGAGCGCACCATTCAGACCGATGTCCTCTTGGGTGTCATCAAAAAGGCACAACAGCTTCGGCACAACCAACACATGCCGGTGCTTAAGGTGATTATTATGTCGGCCACAATGGATTGCGACCACTTCTCGCAGTATTTCAATAGAGCGCCCGTTTATTACATACTCGGCCGACAGCACCCGATTCAGGTTCGATTCGAACCGATTAATCAGATTTTTATTGAAATTATTTATAAAAATTTTAAACATTTGTTCGCTTAACAGATGATGTATTCCGTGGAACGACAGACCGATTACACCAACTCTGCACTCATTACTGTCTTTCAAATACACCAAAACGAACCGTTCGGGTAATCGTTAATTGATTTATAAATTATGTAATTATTATAATATTAATAATATTTATAACGAATTTTAGAGATATTCTGGTGTTTTGCACCGGACAGGAGGAAATTGAATCTATGATTCGCTCTGTTAGTGAAGCCGTTCTTCAGTTGCCTTCCGGTAGGGATGAGTCGATATAACATATATCAGATTAATGTTAACTAATATTTGTAATAATTTTTAAGAATCTCAAAATTTGAAGGCATTACCACTCTATGCGGCTCTTCCGATAGCATTGCAACAAAAAGTGTTTAAAAAAATTGAAGTATTATTTGTTTTTTGGTTAGAATTATTTTAAAATTAATTCTAAAATATAATTAATTGTTTGAAAAGGGATTCCGAAAAGTAATTTTCGCGACAAATATCGCCGAAACGTCGATCACTATTCCAAACATCAAATATGTTGTCGACACCGGAAAAGTCAAATCCCGTTCATTTGATTCGATAACTGGATTCGAAACACTTAAAGTTCAATCTGTTTCTAAAGCACAAGCATGTCAGCGGTCCGGTAGAGCTGGCAGGGAAATGAGGTTTGATTTGAATTGGATTTGAAATACAAATTGTTTTCTAAAATTGATTTCGAAACTAAAGCGGTGTTTGTTATCGACTTTACACTAACGAAGAATACAATGGCTTTAGAAATCATGCGATTCCAGAGATCCAAAGATGTAATTTAGCGAATGTTTTGTTACATTTGATAGCGATTGGTGTCAATGATGTCTTGAAATTTGATTTTATGGACAGACCTTCAGATGATGTATTATTATAGACTATCATAGTATTTATGAATTATATATTTAACACAATTTAAACTATTTGTTCTGAAAGAGTTTAAACAATGCTTTACAACAATTGGTTCAATTCGGTGCCATTGAAGCCAAGGAACAGCTCTACAATGTGAGCGCTATTCCATTCAATGAATGCGTTTAAAAAAAATATTTTAACTTTTTTTGATAGCTAACAGAAATCGGAAAAATTATGATTTTATTTCCGGTCGAACCCAAATACGCAAAAATGATTATAACTTCGAAGTGCTTGCGTTGCACGTAATGCATATCAATTGAATTATTCGCGTAAACTGTTTTCAAATTATTAATATAATTCTAATTATTTCAGTCAAGAAATTCTGACGATTTTATCGCTTTTATCAGTTGATAACATCTATTATATTCCTTCCATTCAAGTAATTACTTTATTCTTAATATTTGATCGAATTCTCAATCAATTGCTTCTGATTTTATAGAAAGAATCTGCGAATGAAATACATAAAAAGTTTATCTCAAGTGAAGGCGATTTAATAAAACTTTTGAAAATATATAAGAATTTTAAGGCGTCTAAAGAAAATAAAGTGAGTTTTCAATTGATTTGCATATAATGACTGGTTTTAAGAGTTTTGAATTGACTCTAGAATTGGTGTAAAGAAAACTTCATTCATATAAATAATATGAAATTAGCGACAGATATACGAAAACAATTATCAGATCTCTGTTTGAAAGCAAACATTCCTTTAGTTAGTTCTAATGACACAGAATTGGTCCGAAACTGTTTGACCACTGGATTAGTGTTAAATGCGGCGCATCTGCAGAGAGACGGCACCTATAGAACAGTACGAATAAGAATTGAATTAAAAGCGATTTATCATTAAATCTAATTATTTGTAAAATTTAGAGAACGACTAAACAAGAAGTCCATATCCATCCCTCTTCGTGTCTGTTCGGCGCCAAACCCGAACACATAGTCTTCACTGATTTGATCCAAACGTCCAAATGTTATATGAGGTCTGAATTATATACTTATTTGAAAACTTCTTCAAACCTTAATATTTGTTAAAATAATTTTATTTTCAGAAACATAACTGTAATTAATAGCGAATGGATTTCCTAATTGGAATCCAATTGCTTTCAATGGCTTTCAATGGAAATTAAATATAAAATTGAAGAATACAATCAATAACATGAACATTGTTAAATCGAGTTAATTGTTTAATAATTAAACCTTTTATTACTACAATTCAAATAAACAGTTTAACTGTAAAAACCCAAAACGAGTCAATTGGAAACAATACTGAGAACCACGAGATTGTAATGGCTTTACATTGTATTTGTTATTAGCTGTAAGACTCGTATCAGTAATATAAACAAAAGCACAGATTCTTATAATTAATATACATTTAACAAAACTATAGACTATTTTGCGTTGAATTAATGGTTAACCCGAATCGAGCCATCACTCACATCGTCCAGTGTTTGGTGATATCGGTGGTGCGACCATCGGGTGCTTCGTATTGATCCGAAGCCGGGTTTTCCTTTTTGACAAAATCTGATTCAAATGGTATTAAATTTTGGTCAACACTTATGGCCGAACTGTACAGTTGTTCCGATTCTTGTCTCAAGACATTGAGCGCTCGTTTCTGTGACTTAACCATCGCTTTAATTGAATCCAATTCAGACATCCGTTGTTCGGACCTATAGATTGTCCACAATTTTCTCATCCGTTCCAACTCTTCATTCGCGTCATCACTCACTCCGTGTCGTTGTCTTTGATTCAATTCCTTTATTATTTGTGGCGTTAACTGCAATTCAATGATAGGCTTCAGTTGTTTAGGCGTTTGCTCTAAGTTTTTGATCTCTTTCTCCAATTTCTTTATCTTTCGTTCTTCGCGTCTCTTCAGAACGATTGGATCGATTCGCTTCTTCTTCTTCAGCGGTTCCGCAAACAGACAACAAGTGGTAAATATTCCTCTCTTTTGGACATTAAGAACCAATCGATTTAATGATAACTTTAATAAAGACATTATTTTTAATTATATTTTTATTTATTTTTAGACTTAACTTATGATAATTTGTTAATTTCATTCAATAATACATTAAAAACGTAATACTCATTAAAATCCCTTTCGTTTGTGTTTATTATATACAGAGTTGTATGCATCTCATAGTTTAAAAACGTTAATTAACACTTTATAACATTTGCTAAGCATACAAAAACAGTATATCTGCAATGGCCCGCAATAAATCTGCGGGCCATTGCAGATATATTGTTTTTGTATGCTTAGCAAATAGTATAAAGTGTTAATTAACGTTTTTAAACTATGAGATGCATACAACTCTGATTATATAATATACATAAATATTTGAAAACAAGTATTGATTTAATTGAATGTAATTTATTGTATAAAAAGTGAACCGATTTTTGGCGCTTTATTTGTTGTGATTGAGACTAAACTTGAATTAATGTCGAAATTAAGCCAATATTTTATGTAATTATTTTCGATTAATAATAACTTTTGAAAATTGTTTGCAATTATAGGAAACATAAATACATTAATGAATTCAATTAATTGCGAAGAAGTCTGTAATGAAAATGCAGTCAAAACGGTTTCAACGGATCCGCTCTCGTCTAGAGCTCAAATCAACAACAAATTGAACAAATCGATGGACACTAACACCAACGAAGACATCACTAAATCTCATTCATTGCCATCGATGGCCAATAGTGAGAGAAGAGAAACCCCGAGATATAGGAAAGTCGAGTCCAGATATAAACAGTCGGCTCAGGACTGGGCCTCCAAAAGGACTGACGACTCGCACACCAGTCAACTGAGTCGAGTCTCGTCCCGTAATCCGACCCCAAATGCAAAGACCAAAGCAGTGAACGCATCGACTCCTCTTTCGACCGATAAGTCATTGAATTTGTCCGAAGTTTCGGTCATTAATAAAGTTAAAGAATTTTCCAAAAATAATTATTTGAATCGAAAAAAGTATGGAAAGGGTTTGGGTTTGGGTTTGACTACTGGCCGCCAATTGATTGCTTTGAAGCGATTGCCGTTTGGCTCAGATGTCAATAAGAATCCGAATCCAGTCATTGGCCAAACTGTTGGTCCGATTCCAATGATTGTTAGTCAGGAAAATGAGACAAAAGCTAAAGAAATATCGAATTCATTGATCCGTTCGACTCATTTGGAAATTGTTTTTATGAATTTGAAGGCAAACCGAATGAGAACCGAAAGGAAAGCCAACGCTTTCAACAAAATGAGTCAACTCTGGAGTCAAACTAATCGAATCAGAACTGAATTATTGGAAACACAGAAATGTCTGATCTCTTTGCAAAACACTATTGATTCGATTGAACTCTTGGATAAAGAGAAGACCGCTTTAGACAAATACCTGTCCATCAGATCCAAAATGGATTCGTTATTCATATGTTTGTCCGAATTGATTGTCGAACAGAAACTGATTTTAAAGATTAAAAATTGCGATCAAAACGATTTGCACGAATTGAACGGTTCTATCATTTTCTCATTTAAGGCATTTCTTATGTTTTATTGATTTTCGTTTATTTTAATAGAATTTTTGGAAATTTCGCCTAAATATGAAAGTTTGGACTCATTTGAGAACTTATCGATCGCTTCAATGAATATCGAAAATTCGATTAAAAATTCTTTTGAATTCGAATCGTTAGAAAAGGAATTTAAAGAATGTTTTGAATCGTTTTTGAAATGCTTTAAATGTTTCGACAAATTTGAAAGAATCGAAAATTCTATTAATCCGCAAAAATCTCTTTCAATTAAAAAGCTTTTTTGAAACTCAGGACAAGTTTTTAATTTTTTAATATCAATTAATTTATAAATAATTCTGTTTTTAATGTACCGGTAATAATAATTTTTTAGATTAATAAATCTAAAAATTTTTATTTTGATTTAATTTTGAATTTAAAAATTGTTTTAAGTTTTTCATAAGAGGTAACCGAAAGAAGTGATTCACTCACTCACTGTCTATTAAAAATGCATTACTTTTGGCAAAAAGACTCGAATAAGTGATTCGCAAATTTTTGCCATTAGTTCGACTCCAGATTATTAATGCTTTGAATTTAGATTCATTAGAATCATTAAAACCCAAAACAACTCAAAAGTCATTCGCATTGCTCTTAAGATCATCAAAACGAGAGTTCTTTTGCCCAAATTGTGACACTTGTCTGACACGAGATAATAGACTTTTTGGAACTTCTTCACCAAATCCGGCATATAGTGATCGCTTGGTTGCGAACATTTGGTTAGTTTTAAATAATGTAAAAAACTTTGAATATGTTTTATTATAAATAATAATCTTTTAAATATAAGTTTACAAAACTTGGAATAAATTATTGTCTTTTGGGAATATTTGGTTATTAAAGACTAAAATAAGTTCGAAAATACTTAAACATTTTGTTTGGTTTTGTCAAAGTTGAGACCAGCCGTCAAATCGATTAGTTTTCTGTGAATTAGATTTTGATTTGAATGTTAAAAATATAATGACTTTCAAACAAATTCTCTTAATTTTAAATATATATTTAACACAACTTTATACTTTAATATACTGTATATACAGTGTATATATATAAACTGAATGCCATTATTTAACATAAAATATGGTTAGCAAGTAAATTAGCTATTTTTACTGAATTATCTAATGTTTTAACTAGTTTTCTCCAATAGTTCCAAGGCACAATCATTAAATCGATAATTTCTAACTTAAATAAACTTTTAAAAATAAAATATATTTAAATACTTTTATAATTAAAAAATAACTAAACTTTTAAAGCAATTAATTTTAAGAAAACTTTGATTAAATACATTATAAGAGAATTAAGTCCTTTTCAAGACTCGTGTCTAATATATAAATAAGTGATCAAACCTTCTGAGTCGCGCGGCTTTCACTTTAAGCTCTTTTTCTTTAGTTTTGATTTCTGTGAATCGATTCCAAGTCTTTTCGTATGCGTTCTGATCGACAGTCCATCGAAGGTATAATCCGTTCCAAAGTTCCTGTATTTGAGATACTTTCGAATTAGTTAACAATAGACAACAAAATAGAATTGAGTGAAAATAAAGTGCTATTCAGACCAGACTCTGTGGCGCAACTGAAGGCCAAATCACTTTACTATTGGGTTCATAGGAGGGGTTCAGGAATTCCTGAAGAATCTCAGGTCGATTGACGTAAGACCAAAGCGAAACCGTCTTCTTTGCAAAGTTCATGTCTTTGCGATCTTTGACACAATTGCCTAAAAATGTGCCGAACTGTGACGCAAAGGTGTGTTCGAACATAAATATCAGAAACTTCTCATTGAATTCGAAAGAACAGGTGAACTGATTGAAGATCTGATAAACACAGTCCAGAAAAACCAGAAATATTGGCGACTGTTCTCTAGTTCTGGCGCTCGGAGTCGTATATGCGCTGTGTTTGCAACGGGTGGCAAACGGATGGCCGGCCTGTAACCACTCGCGCTCTATCAACGCCTCGAAGCCGTGGACTGTACGGCAGTCGGGATTCAGAATCACTTGAGTTAGTGAACAGACTTGAAGTGTCGAATCCATTCCTTCCGAGCCGTGCACTAAGACTGAGGCCACTGAAGGGGATAAACAATTGGCAATATCTTAGTTGACAATTAATGAGATTACCATGCTCATTTGCTTACATTCCTGATCCATGCATTGTGCCACTAGACAAGCACTGCTCAGCACATCCTTGATATGTGTGAGCCAACCACAGGCCTCCAGTCTCGACAACCACTTATCCATTGAAGAGTTGGTGTCATTGCATGCTATCAATAGATGAGATAATTCGAGATAAAGACATTACAAAAAATTGATTCAAATATTAAAAATTCGAATTTAAAAATGCCTTCAATTAATTTGCTCAATGAGTCCAATAGAGTCGAGTGTCTGTCTATAGGCTTATGGACGCGACGCCAGAGCGGGTAATGAACTTCGGGTTCAAAGCCTCCGCCTTTCGGATCAATAGATTAAACAAATAGTCAAATAAAAGAATAGTCCGAATATAAACCTTTAGTCCGGGCCAGTTGTGCCAAGTTTTGTGTTCGCGTTTCTATAATATAACCTCTTTTTCCTGAACCCAAAACAGTGTTTATAAGCTTTTCATCTTCTTTGCATCGCTTCGAATTGGTTCCGACCATTGGTTGACCACTTCTTAACAATACTGTCTATTAGACAAAACAATTGAATAAATGACTCAATGAATGAATGAATGACTGAATGAATGAATGAATACTTTAGTGTTTTTGTGAAAATAACTCAAAACCGGAAACCTTCCCAAACAACGGAACGAAGCAATGGCTGTCAGACACTCGTCATCAATGGATTTCGGAACGATTACCGCTTCTGGATATGAAGGACAGACCTAAGGCGTCAATCAATTCGAATCAAAGCAATCAATTGATGCAAACTTTACAACAGATTTACCGCAAAGTCTTTGTTAACAAAACTGATTCTCCAGTCGTCGGAAAACATAAGAATATTCGAGAATTCATTTTCGATCTGAAAGGCATTCCAACCGTTTTCGACCAAATCAAACATTGCTCGATAGAAGTGGGGGTAAAGAAGTCTTGGGTCGTCCAGATTTGACAGCCATTCCATTGAATTCGAAATATTATTGAATTCATTCCAACCATTGATTTCCAATTGAATTATACGAAAGTCTTTGCACTTCAGGACAACTGTTCCGCCGCTAGTATTGGCGTTCGGTTTGCGCTCAACTATATCGACCATTGAGTGCAACAGCTGTTCAACGGATCCAATGAATATAGTCTTAATAAATATATTTAAACCCAATTGTGATAATACCCATAACTCGACGATTGTATCAGTTCTCGAAGAGACTATCAAATGATGACTAGTTATACAAAGAGTCGCTTCCATCGACTGTTCAATTGGATACAACACTTTGATTCGATCCAATTTAGGCGTTTTGATCAGTTCTGCGAATTCCATAATTCAATCGATTGATCCCAAGTTTTCAGACGAGACGAGACGAGACACGAAAGTAAATGATTGATAACTTAATTATTAACTGTAATAACAAATCAAAACAAAAACAAAACATTACTTTTCATTCAAACATTAAGTCAATGATTACTCCCTCTATGGGACTGATAGACATTCACACAGAGTTTGAAACAAAAGACAAGAATATTCCGGAAATTCTGTTACTTTCTACACAATTATGGATCAAAAAATTAATTTAAATTAAAGTAATTCATAATTGATTAATTATAATTTAAATGATTATAAGTTAATTAACAAAACATTATAAAATAGACACAAAAAAGAATTGAAATATTTAAAATGTTGCATGGTCGTAACTATAGCAACGAAGAACTGTAGAATAAAACAATAAAAGTGTCTAATTATAGGTATATTTGCAATAAATAATTAGAATAATAAGCAATTAAATGGCATTTACTGATTGTCAGTTTGAAGGCATAAAAATTAGCTCCAATTGGAAAAACGATAGAATCACTGAAGACATTGAAACACAAACCCAAGACATAGAATGCGTTGAATCGGGTGTTCAACACATTTCGATGAAGAATATCGAAACACAAACTTCCGATTTGATTGATAGTCACAAAACAAGACCATTAAAGACATTCAATTCTTCAGAACTAACCAATTTTGTGACAAAAGCCGCCGAAATAACTATAGAAGAGATTAAAAAACTCAAAGACATAGATATGTTTGAGAAAATAGAAAAATTTCAAAATGAGAGTAAAGCGAAAGTTTGGTTAATTCAAAGCTATTCTTCTGACCAAAAAAGTTTGCTTTCGAGCGATAATAATCTCCAATACAGTGTATCGTCTGTTTGTTGGAATTGTAGCGCTTCTGTGTTAGCCGTGGCCTACAAAGTGAGTGAACACATCGATTGGTGTACTCACGAGTCATATGCTTTGTTATGGAATCAGTTCAAAACCAGTAAAAGTGAAGAACCGTCGGCTGTGTTTGACACCGATAGCTGTGTTTCGACTTTAATTAGTCATCCGACTCAGCCGTCGATCTACTGTTCTGGTGCTCTGAATGGGAAGATATCGGTTTGGAATACGAGAAACAGTGAGAATGAGATTCAAATCGGGTCAGCAATGGCTCATCAAAGCTGTGTCTCAGCTCTTCATTGGACTCAAGCGAACAGATTTGGCTCAGATTTGGGATTAATTATTAGCTCTGGTTTGGACTCAAAAGTCTTGGTTTGGAAACTACAGGACAAGGCATTAGTACTGAAAGAGGTTTTCGTGGTATTGGCTCAAGAAATGCCCCGAACTATACAAATCAAAGGCAACAAAAGTGAAACCGGAGTCGGAATACTGTCAATGTCTTTCAACTGTGAAGACCCAAACATATTCATAATTGGGTGCATCGGTGGCGCTATATTCCAGTGCTCTTTGTTGTGCAAAAAGCCGGTTCTAAGTAAACTTGAGTCAACCTCTAAACACAATAGCACTGGAATAGAACCGAAGAGCCCAGTAGTGATGGCCTACGCTTGTCATCGCTCTCATGTAAATGTGGTTCAATTCTCTCCACTTTCGAGGAATATATTCTTTTCGTGCAGTTCTGACAGTGAACTCAGAATTTATAATATTCTGCAAACGGTTCCGATTCTGGTTGTTCACACAGATGTGCCACTACTAAGCGCTGAGTGGTCGCCCTCTCGGCCCGATATTGCAGCCGTCGGAGCCAATGGCAAAGTTTATATTTACTCAATAACTGATTCAAATGTCTCGAACGCGTCGTTTAGTTTTTCAATTGGAGATCAGATTTACGCAAAATCTTTGATTTACAGCAAAAATGAAAACATCGAACGAATTGCTGTCATTGCATCCAATGATGAAATACAAGTTTGGGATTTGACGCTCACTTCTGACACTCATTCCGACAGGAAGTACACGACCGACGTTCTCAAGAGGATGACAGCGCAAGAGGATGAGCTATGACGCATGAGTTGAAACTGAGTCAAAGTGCAAACGAACTCTTTTCCGTTCTTTCGTTAGTTCAGTGTTTCGAGAATAACAAAACGATTTGTTTTTTATTTTAAGTTTAAATTAGAATTAGATATAATATGAAGTTCTGTTTACTTTTCTATATTTCAACACTTCTTTGTGCACTTCTGGCGGTCGAAGTAAGTTCTCTTCAGTTTTAAACCAATTTTATTTTGCTTTAGTTTTTAAATATTTCAATTATTTAAATGCCCATGCAAATTTTTGCCATATTTTGCAAAAATCTAAAATTATATTTTTACTGAATTGATTTACATATTAAGTTAATTATATTCTTATTATAAATTTAGTTTAAAGTCTCTATGTATATATAGAGGAACAATAAACTCAAAATTTAATAATTAACTCAAATTGTTTAAACTCTTAAAATATAATTATTCTATTAAATTTCCTAATTAATTTAAATTAATGTCTTTATTTTCTTTTGATTAAATGTTTTCATTGTTTTTATCTTCGGTTAATCCGAAATTTTCTTCAATATTTGCGTACTTTTTGTTAGCATCTAAGTCTTCCTTGTATACAAATTTAGCAAGTTGTTTTTCAAATATTGTAAAAAAAATTTCAGGTTTTACAAAATTTTTATAGTTTATCTTACTAACTCGTAACTTACAATGTCACGCAAAGCAATATAAATCATATACTGTATATGAAAACAAGACTGAACAGTATGATTTTAATACATTTTCGAGAGACAATTTATAAAATTTAAATTGCTAGATTTTTAAATCCGAAGTTTAATAACTTAACTAGAAATCTTAAAATCTTAACATTTGTAACTTTTTATTAAAATTGAATATTTAGTTACTATTTACTAAAACATAAAACGATTATTAAAGAAATCTAATCTTATTGCAAATAGTTAAAACAAATTTGCATAATATTCAAACAACTCACTCAAATAATTCTTTCATTAGTAATTTTTTATTTAATTTTTAAATTTTAACAGAATTGGAATAAACATTAATTTTTCCAATAAATTTCAAGTGAATTCGTACAATTGCCATCCGTTTCAGATTTAATTAGTCATAATCATTTGTTTTCTTATTAGATTGAAATTAAAACTAGTCTTTTAACTATTAAATGCAAAATATTTTTAGCATTCAAATATGTTTTTTAGTCTTTTTTATTGATATTCCCAATATAAAATTAATGAAATTTAATATATATCAATATATAGGCCGACAAGAAGACTAAAGACTGGTATAAACAGCTTTACTCCAAACAGAAAGTGAATAATAAGAATAACTCTAAATATAAAGAATATTCTCCATCTAATCATAAAACATATACATTGTGTGAGCCAAACAACCCATGTATTAAAAGGAGTGGTAATACCAATATTTATTGTAATTTATAATTGGAATATAAACTAAACTCGTTAAAATATAATTTTAGGATTAGTGGCCAACCCATTCGACTGTTGCTCTTTCTATAGCTGTCATAATTGCCGATATTATCTACAGAAATGCGGCGCCGGAACTCATTTCAACAAAAAACTTCTCTTTTGTGACTTTCCTCAAACTGCGGGCTGTAGTAGAGCTCAAAATTTCTGTTAGACTTGTTTTTAATTAAATTGATTTTAAAAACTATTTTTAATTTTAATATTCTGTCAATTTTATAATGGCAAATTATTCACATATTTAAATTGTTTATTAAAAATAAAAAACCAGATATTTTTAGTGCTTCTTAAGGGCACTTAATATTATTTTTTATGCTTAATAAAGTTGAATCTCAGCTTGTACAGAATTCAGAGCAGCTGATTCGTTAAAATAAAAAACATGCAAAATAGCTAAACCCTAAACGGCTAAACAAAGAACATTAGTTATAGAGAACAACTTAAAATTTGTTAATATGTAAAAGCATTATCTATTTTTAAATTATTATTTTTTAAAAATGTTTATAATTTGTATATACAATAAATGCAGTTAAAATAATAATACAAACAAAATATTGGAAAACCGATAGAAAACAATAAATAATTTTAATAAAAAAAATATAATGACCAAATTAAAATTGAAATTTTTATTAGATAACGCTAAGTAATTGTCTAAATAAATTTTATTAAAGTTTATTTAACAATTGAAAGATATCGTTCTAAAATCGGTTATGAGGAGGGGCTTAGATGCTAACAAAAAGTACAACAAGATTTTAGTGTAAGCTTTCATTTGCGTACTTTTTGTTAGCATCTAAGCCCCTCCTTATAACCGATTTTAGAACGATTCCTTTCAATTGTAATTACTAATTACAAAACAAAAATAAAGCTCATCTCATTGTAGACACAATAAAAATAACGTATGTATAAACAATTTTAGATGCTCTAGGTTAGTTTTTATATAGATCATAATAGATTTAGCTGTTAAAGATTTAGATGTTTCGAATTTTGATGTTAAGAATTTAAATCAAGTGGAATTGAATCTTAACAGAATAGAAATTAACTTACAATGTTTACTTGGAAGTAATTTGCCATTAACAATTCTATTTAAATACAAAAAGTTAATAGATTTTTAAAATAATATTATTGACATTAATAATAATTTACTTAAACAGATAATATTTATAAATAATATTTAATTTTTACAGATTGTCATAATCCACATAAAGTTACAACTCATATAATAAAGACTTATAATCCGCACAATAAATGGGCTATTAAATTCTATTAATTAATAAATCTATTTTTAATTTAAATACAAAGTACTAAATAAATCATATTGCAATTATATTTAAGGTTAATGTTTTATACTAAATAAAAAATTAAATTTAAAAATAATTAACAATTATTAACTGTTTTAATTTATTTTCAGAAACTTTGCTTTTCGCTCCAAAATAGCAATATACACTCAATTAACCTCCCGGTATAATCTTAACTTAAGTCAAATCAGAGTTTTAAAACTTTAACTTGATTATAACATATTTATATACTTGTGTTAAAAAGTGAAATATGAATTAAATTGAGTTTAAAATGTTTAAAATTTTTTATTTTCTGTTTTGGAACGAAAAACAAAGTTTTTATTTATTCTATACAACATGCACAGTATATTCAACAAATTAAATATTCTAAAGTCGAATATTTTAATTTTAATAATAATTGTGTTTATATAAAATTTTTATAAGCGATAAAGTACTTGCATTTTAACTCAAAATGTACTAGTTTAAATTATTTTGTTTCAAAACATATATTTTACTCATAAAAGTCCTTCAGCATAAAACTGTTTGCTAATTATTTGTTTTTTGTTTTTTTTAATTGAAAGAATAATTGTTATACATTACGTAATCAGTTTTTATATTAGCAAATGAGCTAATTAAATTAAGAAATTAATTAATTTAATAAGTCCGTTTACCGGGATTTTATTGCAATTTAACATTAATATTCCAATGATTGTTTAAAAAAAGTTTTTAGTTAAACACTTTTAAAACTTTATTCATACAATAATAAATATAAACTATTTGTATAATAAAGTTTTGTATTTATCTAATCTTGATTATAAATTTACATATGTCTATATAAATTTTGCTTGATTTATATAAAATATTAAAAATAATATATATTATACAGCAGAGAAACGCAACATCTCATAGTTCAAAAGAATTGATTAACAATTTAACTGTTTGCTAAACATGCAAAAACAATATATCTGCTTGGTCCAAAACTTGACCTTGGGTGACCAAGCAGATATACTGTTTTTGTATGCTTAACAAATAGTATAAAAGTTAACAAACATTTTGATATCTTATCTTTTGCGTTTCGCTGTTGTACAGTATTAGCTAAATTTTTGAAATCTCCTGGTAAGTTAAAAATTGTTGATATATTTAAATTCGCAAAAGATTTTAGTTTAATTTTAAATAATAATAGCCATAATCAACACTTTTAGTTAAATTAAATACTTTTTTAATTCTGAATAAAATGTTTTATTTAATTATTATTAAATATTAAGAATAAAAAGTATTGAATTCAATAAATGGGTTTTTAAAAAGTTTTATTACTTCGAAACAAAAAAAAATCTCATTACAAAAGGCTTTCTCTACTCCCAGTTCTGGATTCTGGTCGACTGCCGGGAATATTACGTCCG
>JAQFXP010002069.1:0-16457 GCA_034693685.1 Belba bartosi
CAGGCTATGGTTACGGATATCCGAACGTTTACGGCTATCCGGGCGCTGGTCTGTCCTATGGCTCTCCGATTTGGAAAAGACGATAAATACCGACCGAATGAATCCATGGCTTTGATATGAATGT
Organism: Belba bartosi; assembly: GCA_034693685.1. Taxonomy (NCBI): domain Eukaryota; kingdom Metazoa; phylum Arthropoda; class Arachnida; order Sarcoptiformes; family Damaeidae; genus Belba; species Belba bartosi. The sequence goes on from JAQFXP010002069.1 coordinate 125, forward strand.
ATTGACCGATCGATGATTTTTTACTTAAATTTTCAATTGTTTTGATCATTTGTTTGTATTAATAGTTTTTTAACTTAATTCAAAAATAAAATAAATTTTTTAATTTATTGGAAATTTGTTAAATGTTTAAATTTAATTTTTAAGCATATGAGGCCAAGATAAAGGCTAAGTTTTGATGTAAAATTCTACCACACCTGTATTTGCTAAAATGGCTTTAAGATCTGTACCGGCATATCGATATAAAGTGAAAAACAATTTTAATGTAAAAAACAATTTTAATTAACTTTTATTTATACTTGTTAAACATAAAGTTAATGGTTTTATTAATTTTTGCTTAATTTTTAACTTAAATTAAAATTTTTTCTTAAATCTAGCACAAAAACATTTTGTTGTTGTTGTTAGATTAACTTAATGTTTTTAGTAAATCAACTTATATTTAAATTATCACATTTTCTTATTACTTTAGTTTTATTAATTTTTGAAATTAAATTTATTTAACAATATACTCAAAAATAATTTTAATTGAATGTTAAAAGCCTTTTTTATACCTTGCATGTGATCAGCCCCACGTTATACTGGCTTACCGCTATATATGACTTAAGCCACTTGTATACTACCATTAAACGGTCCTTGGTAACCAACCCGTGGTCGTCTTGCCCCCCACAAGCTTTATCAAAAACTCAGAAAAAATTTATTAGCCTATACGGGGTTCAAACCAATAGCAGTTGCCTACTTTAGAAGTAAACACAGAACAACGCTTATACTACAGTGTCATCGGAACTGTCAAGGAGTGATCATCCAAAAACCCCTATAATTTTGAAAATTTGTATTTATTCCCCTCTCGCATTTGGTCGTAAAAAGGCACTTCCTTTACTTTTTGCTGGCCACCGAAGACTATCAACAAATTTTTTACCAAAATTAAGAAATTTTCCCTAAATTGAGATTTAATCCGGTTTAAATCCAGTCAAATTAATTAAATTTAGTTTAAAACCAGTTAAATTAGATAAAATCTTAGCATAAATATATAGGTTTTCTGAGCGTTTTTAACCAAAATTTTTGGAAAAATTCCTTCCCTGATCTCTCCCTGGATCAGCCGACATTCTCAATACCTGGGTTATAGCTACTTTGCCACCCTGCTTGTCTCGTGCCCGACTTTGAAATCAGTGGTGATCTGAAAACATTTCTACCATAAGATTAAAATTAAATCAATTATTGGTTTTTTAAATAAACTTTCTGAATTTTAAAATTTAAATATTTAAGTTTTTTAAGAATTTTATTATTTTTAACGTAATTTATATCCCAAATTACTGTAATATACTGTAGATCAAATAAATAGCAAATTAAAATCTATTAATAGACTAAAAATATAGTTAAATTCTTTCAATTATTAAAATATTTAAAATTATATCAAAATTAATTAAGATATTTGCTTTAATTAACATTATAAAAAAAATAAAACAATAAAATTTGTCTTATGATAAACTTAAAAAATAATATGTCTTAATTATAAACTATTTTAGTTGTTTTGGAGTTAGTTTTTATAAATTTAGAATTTAATAATTTAAAAAAACTAAATTTAAATCAAATGTAACTAAAAGTTTTAAATTAAATTATTATTTGTATTTTTTTAATTAATTTTATTATTTACAAAATAAGAAACAACAAAAAATTAAAACATAAGACTAATAAAATATTTTTAAAACCAATTTTTAAAATATTTAAATTAATGATACTTTAAATCAATAATTATAAAATGCATATATTTAACATAAAAATAATTTTAACAGTTTTATTTTCAATTCTTAACAAATAAATTATAAAAATAATTTTAAATAACAAATGTTAAATTAAAAACAAACTAGCACATTTGTAATAATTTGTCTTGATGTATCTATGAGCAATTAGCTAACAGAAATGATAAATTATCAAGTTAGTCATTTTGGCAGATTAAAACAAAACAAAAAACTATGCAATTATTTAAAACAAATGTTTAACTTAATCTAAAATTTATAAATTAAAAGATGGTTAAGAAATCAAGACAATCAAAACTATATTATTTTTCAAAAACAGTTAATAAATAAAAATAATTTGCGAAATAATATTTTAACAGAAAGACTAATTTTTTAACATTTATCAAAAATTTAATAATTTGTAATTTATAAAATAATCATATATATTTTATTAGTACTTCTATTATCTATATTACATATTTAAAAATTTTAAGACAGGCTAGCCACATTAAGCTGAAATCTAAGTTTATTTTATTGAATTAATTAAACAATTTTTTATCTGTTAAAAGAATTTTAACCCTTTAAAGAAAAAATATCATAAAATGATAAAAGTCAACGCCTTTTGTCGTATAACTGGTCAGAGGTTAGCGATGAAAGTCATAGACTTGTCTCAGATTTTAGTATAAAAGAGCCAAACATTTCGGTTCTAATCATTCGAATATACTTTTGAATACTTTCTCTTAAGTCGAAGAAAAGCAAATTCACCCAATTATCTCAAAATGAAATTCTTGGTAAGTATTAACTCTATTTGCTATAAATGTTTGAGTTTTACTCTAAATATTTATTACATTCAAATTTTTTTTTATAATAATTTGTATAACCCATCAGATTGTCATTGCATTCCTGGCTCTGGTCAGCCTCTCATTAGCCCAATACGTATATCCCGGCCAACAAGTGTTGACTGGATTGGGAGAGATAGCACTGGACGGTCATAGCAAGATTCAATACCAGGGTTACCAAAACCCAGGCTATGGTTACGGATATGGGTATCCGAACGTTAACGGCTATCCGGGCGCTGGTCTGTCCTACGGCTCTCCGATTTGGAAACGACGATAAGTACTAACCGAATGAATCCATGGCTTTGATGTGAATGTATTGACCGATCGATGATTTTTTAAATTAAATTTTTAATGTTTTGATCATTTGTTTGTATTTTTATAATTTAATTCAAATTCAAAAAATAAATAAATAAAATAAAAATTTTCTATTCATTAAATATTTTTGTTTAATTGTTAATTTGATTCAAAACATATATAAGTATTTTTAAGTCAAATATATTCTAAATCAATAATTTAGCCAAATATCAAACAATTAAAATATATTTGATAGGTTTGCTATAAACACTCAGATATACAGTATATATTTAAATTAAATTGTTAGATTTTACGAACATTTCTTTTTCACAAATTGATATCAAGTTTTTTAATTTTAAAAATAAATTTAAAATTAAAAGATTATGCTTTAACCATGTTAAAGTTGTAAGTCACAAATATGTAAACAACAAAACAATTTGAGGGAAGAACCAAAAATTAGGTATACGTGACATAAATGATTAAATTTATTTCGCATAGACTATAAAAATATATTTGAGCTTATATTTAGTTTTATTGCTTTTCAAAATAGTAATTATAATCAGAAAAACGATTAAAAAAACTAGTATTTAAACTAAAAAATGTAAACAAAATTTTAAAAAATGATAGAAAGTGATTAGATAAATTTTATTTGGATTTAAAATAATGATTTATAGTTTAATGAGTTATTTTGTTTTCAAAAATAAAAAGTTTCTTCTAATAAATTAGCTAATTATAACTAAAATAAACGATAGTAGTATACAGAGTAACCAGGAATCCCTGCCCCAATAATAAAAATTAATTTCTCGAAAAGTAATAGTTCAAAAATGTTTATTCAAATTTTAAATTAATCTACAACTACGAAAGTTTAATTAATGACATGTTCAAAATGCTTCCCGTTTTTGGCAATTGTGTGGCGCATTAAATTAAAAAAATTTGGCATAATTTGATTTTATTTTATAATGTAAAACAATTTCCGTTCTTTAAAACTTTTCAATTAATCGTGTAATTCTTTTCCGATCTGGGCCAGGCCTAATAGTGAACTTTATTACAAACATTCCTTGAAATAATTGAACTGTTTTCATTAGAGTAAAAATGTTAAATTATAAAAATTTGTTCAGAAATACTGTATTTCGACATTTTGATCAATATTTTTAAAATCAAAAACAATGCACACAAAAAAAACTTTGGACAAATAATATATACCGTTTCCTCTGACATATAATTGCAGCAATTATATCTAAGTACAATTGCATCACATTTTAGACTCAATTTTATTCAAAATTACAAAATATATTTTTACTATTTATACATTGTACATTGTTTAGAATTAGTTCGATATCATATATTTTGTTTGTTTTTGTATAATTTTAATTAAAAACAATATTTAATTTATTATATTAAATTTTAAATGATAGATTCTAATGCATTCTTGATAAAACATAAACTCTACAAGTATAATTATTTTATTTTTGCAATTGTATTATCAACTAAGACATTTTTTAAAAATTTAAATTGATTTAAAGTTAATGAATAATTAGAACTATTAATTTAGATTAAAGTATGTTATTTTTATAAGAAAATTACATTTAATATCAAATAATAATTTTTTACAATAATATCTAAGTTTTTGATCAAGGTGCAATTATACCTAGGTACAATTGCATAGATTGACTCAATTTGTCCGAAAATGACTTATAATTGGGGCAATTGTATGTCAGAGGATACGGTAATAGTTTTTAAATTATTGGTAATTATTTTTGGGGCGCTGATTCCTGGTCACTCTGTATTATCATAGTATCATTGCTTCGATTATTTAGATTAAGTGTTATTATAAGACAGTAATAATATCTATTTATTATTATTTAATTTTTTTTATAAAAAAATTAAATTAAAGTTTAAGAAAAAAGCACTGTAAATGTCAAATTATATATTTAAAAATTTACTTGAATAAAAAAAATTTCAAAAAATATTACGCTAAACAAATATTTCAAGCAATATGACATTGAAAGATTAAATTATAAAAAATAAATTTAAATTAATTACTAGATTACTACAATTCAATAACAATTTGTTTTATTGATAAATATCTAAAATCTGATTTATTTACAAATATTGACTGACTGGCAGTTTGTAACTAAAATTAATTTATAATTTTTTAAGTTTGTATATAAAAAGAAATTGTATAAAATATGAAAATTTATTTAAAGTTATTCAATAAATTCAAATAAAATAGAGTTAAAATATTTATTTAAAAAATGAATCGAATTCTATTCATTGCTTTTTTACTCTTTGGTTTAAATATTGTAAAAATAATTAATAGTTCGCATCTGAAGAACGCGACGGCAGAGCTAGATATGGCTAAAATCGATAGCTTTAACTCAGACTCTGGTCCGTCGGTTACGACTGAGTTTAAGTTTGAACGCAGAAAGAGATCACCGTCAGCTCACTCTGGTCAAGCTCATCAATCTACTGGTCAAGGTGGTCCGTTAGGTGTTCCACTTATAGATAATTTATTAAAGGGAGTGGGACAACTCTCAGCCTCTATCGGCTTAAAATGACTTATCTATGAACCAAAAATAATTCGAAACTTATTTAAATATATTAATTGTTTTATTTTAATAATTGTTTATTTTTATTATTTTGACTAATTTAATGTTAAATTGATTGTAAACTATTATTTTAAACTATGTAATCCGTTATAAATATTTTTGTTTTAATTCAATTAATAAACAATTGCATTTCAAAAATATTTGCATGATTAAAATATTTTAATTTAAAAATTGCACAATTGATGTAATAAATTAATCGCGTTTTGAAATTTGTTTTGATGACAGAATTTGATCAGACGTTGAACTAAATGTGTGGTCTCTATAGACAAGAGTAAAGAAAAGGCTGCGAACATATAGCGAAGTAATTTGAATCTTATGTTAAATTAGTTTTAGTCACTTCTTAGAAATAATACTATTAGATACTACTAAGTATGACGCAATAAAACCGGGATCACATATTAAGTGCACCATGTCAAACCAATGTCTGGTTTTGATATTTGCTAGATATTAAAAATGAATTTTCAAAAACTTTGCCAAATTAAACTAATTTTTTCATTATTAGCTTTTTGAGTTATTCTATACAGAGTAATTTTTTAATTAATTTTTTATTCAAAATAAATTTTAAGTAATAGATTTTAAGCAGGGATTGAGAAAAATTTGGATCAGGCAAAAATCCCCCCTGATTTTAAAAATTTGGATTTACCCCCCTTCCCCCTAGCATTTGGTCCGAGAAAAGGTTTCCTAAATTGGTGCTAAATCCGGTTTAAATCCAGTTAATTTAGCTAAATTTAATTTAAATTTAGTTAAATTAGACAAATTTTTATCATAAATATATAGGTTTTTTGAGCGTTTTTGGAAAAATCCCCTCCCTGATTTCCCCCTAGGTTTTTGGCCAAAATTTTGGGGAAAATCCCTCCCCTGATCCCCCCCTGGATAGGTCAACCTTCTCAATCTCTGATTTTAAGTAATAGATTTTTCAAACTTCGACTTCATTAAAAAAAGATAAAGAAACATAATATTTGAAACATTTGAAAAATCCTGAAATCATACTTATAAGCAGAAATTTTAAAAATAATGATTCATATTAAATATCTTTATTCCAGATATTGTATTAAATCAAGGATCGAGAAAGTAGGGCGATCCAGGGGAATTAGTGGAGGATCAGGAAGGGGATTTTTTCAAAAACGCTCAAAAAACCGATATATTTATGATAACATTTTACCTAATTTAACTGGATTTAAACTAAATTTCGTTAAATTAACTGGATTTAAACAGGAGTTAAACCCAATTTATAGAAAATTTCCTAATTTTGGCCGAAAAAACCAAAAAATTTACCGATCGCCTTCAACGATCGGCAAAAAGTCAAGGGGGTACTTTTTCACAAACCAAATGCTAGGGGGTCTTAAATAACAATTTTTAAAATCAGGGGGATTTTTGCCTGATCCCTTCTTCTCGATTCCTGTATTAAATCATAAATATTTTAAGATTGTTGATTCAAGCTAAAAGCTAATATAGTAAAATTTAACCAGTAAATTTATATAAAATATTTAAAATTTCAAGAAAGCCCCAACTCTTAAGCACATTAAAAAGATATCTTAGGAACTAAATATTACAATTTTATTGATAAAAGTCAAATCCCTAATAATGTCAGATATAAAGGTCAATTTAAAAAAGTAAAATTATTTGGTCTGACTGGTCCGAAATGTATGAGTATTGTAAGTGTCTTTGAGCCATATGTAAATTTGGGAACAATAAAATCAAAGAAAATTTAGAAAATGTCTTAAGATATGACTCAAACCATATTGTCAATAAATATCATTTGATTAACAATACTCTGTTTTTGGCCAACTTAGCGAATATTCATTATAGCAGAGAAACTCAAAACTGGCTTAAATTTGAAGCATTTCTTATGTATCTAAAGGCCAAAACCCTCAGGATAGACCTATTAAGAAATTCGGGTCTTTACGTAAAAATGTATAATTTAAAGCCTAATGCACCAAAATATTATTAATTAAAAAAATTAAAAATACCATTGAATTTTAATTCTATTTTCGTATAATTTTGTCAAAAGCCCCTTTTTGTTTTTCAATTTTGAAACACACTTTTCATGGTATTAATGCTAAACCTCTATTTCTATTCCTTCTCCGTTTCTATCTCAGTTCTCCCTCCAATTTGCTCGACCCAAACCAAGGGTAAAAATGGATATTGAGTGTATTAAAAAAACTGACACAGAAAGTTATTCACAGGCTCTGAAGAAGGTTAGACAAAGATTAAGACAAATGGTTAATAATGGTGTGGCCCTGTTTAAAATTTTAAATGAGTCATATAATGTATATATTATATAATTATTTTGCTGAATAAAAATTCTGTAAAAATTGGTTGAATTTTTTATAATTATATAACTTTAAATGTTGTGTAATTACATCAGAAGCATTCTTTAATTTAAAAATAAAGTTAAATAAAATTATTGCGATTTTTCATATTAACTTTTGTTAAAAACTAAACAAATTTTTTTTCAATTCAGTTTAAGTAATAATAATCTAATTAATTGTAAATCGAATTGTTTAAACAATTGTCTAATTCAAATAAAAAATGATTAATTATATTTTGCAAATATTTTATAAAACATAAATGTATTTAAACAGAATATTATGTAGATCTAAAACCGATAAAATGTTATTTTTCAGTATACCTTGTACATATATAAATAGATTGATTAAAATTTAGAATCATTTGTGTTGTGAGAAAATTGAACAAAAAATGAATAAAATTTTGTTAATTTCAGTTCTATCGGTGATAACATTTATGGTCCTTTCGAGCACTGGTCAATGCAGTGCTTCGGGAGTCAAATCGGACAAGTCGTCAGAAGAAGAGCATAAGTTAAGCAATTCTAGCGCTTCTATGAAGCAGTTTATTGGTGGCCGAGAGAAGAGGGACTCAAAGGCCAGACCGATAATTGTGGTTCCGATCGGCAGAGACTCGGATGACGACTCAGACGAAAAACGGAGAAAAAGAGACATAACTTTGATGTAGAGGTCAGTCGACGCGATTAAGGTTTTGCTAGTTTAGAGTTTTGGCTATTGTTTGCTTTTCTCAAAATAATATTTTGATTTAATATTTAATCCCAAATATAATGTATAACTTATTAAATTAATAAAATTGTTTAAATATATTTAAAATAAAAAAGTTAAGCAAAAAAGACTTAATGTTTAAATTGCTGTTATAACTTATAACTTATAACTTATAACTCCTATCTATAGCAACAAAAATAAACAATATTTTCAATAAATTATTTATAAATTGAAATGCTTTGAGAAACTGTAAATTTGAACTTTACTACAAAATTTAATTCAATATAAAAGCATTTTTTATGTATTCACTATTATTTTGCATTAATTAATAATTGGCTGTAATTTGTGTCTAAACTAAAACAACAAAAGATACAGTATTTAGATATAATTAAAACAAAAATCAATTGAAATTTTATAAGATATCGACAAAAACCAAATTAAACTCAATTATGAAACACAAGAGAAAGTCATCGAAAGTATTGAAAACTCAAAGTCTAGGCATTAATTACGGGTAAAGTAAACCGAAATTGTGTTTAGATTTAGATTTGAAGACAAAACCAATTAATTATGTTTTGCCAGTAATGGTAAAGCAGTTGCCAAACAGTTGTCGCAAATGACAACAACAAGTCCGGCCAAACACTGGAAGAAAATATTTTTACAAAAATATTGCTTCGAATCGATTCTTCTGAATGTGTGGAAAATGTGTGGTTCGAGCGCTTCCGCATCACTCAGTCGACCACAACTTGTCTGTCAATCAGTTGAGACGAACGACACTCGAGAGACCGTCAGTCGTCCAACCGATGAAGACGTCTCTGGATCTTATGAGTCGGTCATTGAAGACATATCTGACGTTGATTTGGATGAATATATTGAACAGAATATTCTTCAGTAAATAACCGATATTTCTATGAATATATTTAAAGAATATATCATAAAATCATTGCTAATATTGTTATAAATAAATTAAATAAAAATTTAGTTACCTTTTCACACCCCATACCCCATACCCCCACACTTGCCATCTCTTCAATAAATAAAACAAACAAGAGCACTTATTCCTACAGTACTCTTGAAGTTTTCAATTGATTTTTTCCATAAATTTATTAATTTTTGTTAAATTTGGACTAAATTTTGTTGAGAAAAAAATAGCAATTGTCAAAGAGCAATTTTTAATTAAATTTTTATTTAGATTTTAATTGTGATTTTGGATATTTGTAACTCAAGTAATTAAAGCTTAAAATATGCACATAATGTTTCCAAGAAGAATAAGCATGATCATAATTTAAATTCATAATTATTGCAAATGAAAGTTTTTAATTATTATTAGTTGAAAATTATTCAATTTAACAATGAAGATATTTTTTCAAATATTATATTAAGTTATGTTACAAAATACTATCTACCAGGCCTTTTTCATACAACATATAGCTCACACAAGTAATCTATGTACATTAACTAAATATAATGACTCCAGCAAGTAATGTAAGCAAGCAATCTTTGCTTTCAGGTTCACATTTACATAGACTTTACATAGAAAGTGATGTCACTTATGTACTTATGTGAGCTATGTGTTGTTAGATTGAAGTTTTTAATCACGCCCGAGCGCTTTCTGCCTGCACAACCGGGGATTTCAACCCAGTCAGGGATCGTCACTTCACCGTCAGATATGATAACTCTGGAAAGTGGTCACAGTTTTAAGAGCACACCTGAACGCTCCGTATACATAGTTTGTGGTTTAAAAGCTCGTACACTACCAATAAACGGCGCTTGGTAACCAGCCCGTGGTCGTCTTGCCCCCAAACCTTATTAAACTTCTTAAAAGAATAATTAGTTCTGACGTTTAGTTTGAATTCACTACCAGTTAGTTAAGTTAGACTTAACTACAGTCGGACGCCTTGACCACTGCGCCAGCCTGCCAGGTTATAGATTGAAGTTGCATGGAAAAGTATGCTATTTATCTAAAATATTTGTTATCAATAACTGAATGCATTAATCATTAGAAAAAATTCAAAATCTTTATCTAATTTTTATTAATACATTTTAAAATAAATATTTATTTTATACTTAAATTTTAATAACCTGCAAATATATTTTTATTTATGTGTTGCCAAGATGAAAAATACTGCAAAAAGTAAATAAAAATAACTTTATAAAAACCTATTAAATTTCATCAATAAAAATTTTATTATTATCGGAAAATAAAGTTTTTATTATAAGTAAACAAGTTATTGGCTAATATAATATAAAAATACCATCAGATGTCAATAAAAAAGATAAAAATATTTTTTAATCAGTAAATATTTTTAAATCTTAAGTTTCAAATCCATTAATCATTTTTGTAAAAATGTAATTTAAATCAATTTATATATTTTTGCTAATCTTAATTCCGTGTTTAACTTTATCGGTACATATATTATATGGAAACGATAATTAAAATCTGTCCTTGAAACTTTACTATTAGGCGCTACAGTATGAGTAAATTTAGTAAATAATATACGGATGCATATGATCTCTAGTTCTTCTATTTAGGCGTAAGATAACCTTAAGATTCATTGCCTGATACTGTAATAATTTACAAGTTAGATTGAACATGCTATTAATTGATTTGAAAATTTGCATTTCCTGAATGAGACGCAATGGAAATCTTCAGAATTCAAGTCCATTGAAGCTATGGTTACATTGAACTTAGAAAATGCAATTTATTTATTTTTTAATATTTAAAAGTGTACAAATTTTATTTAATCTTTAGAGTTAATCTGCAATTTTTGTAAATAGATTATTTTTAATATTTGATTTAATTTATAGCAAAATTTATTTTTGTATTTTCAAATTCATATCGTATACATATAAATAATTTAAATTAAATTGTTAGTAAATTTTGAGATTAGATCAGCTGAGATGAGTGAAAATAACCACCAAGGTCTAAAAACATTGATTTTTTTATTGCATTTAAAATTATAATAAGTACTAAATTGTTTGACAAATTGTATTTTTTTAATCCTTTAGTCAATTTTTAGAAATGTGATAAAAAAAATTTCGAGGTTGGGCTCATTTTTGTATAAATAGAGCTTCGATTCCAGAAAGTCTTCATTCAGTTCTCAAGTGAACTAATACTCAATTATTTCCAAAATTTCTACTTTTGAAGAAACGATTGAAAATGAAATTTTTCGTAAGTTATGCTTTAATCTAATGCTTAAAATTGATATTTTATTTAGAATTAAATATTTATAATATCTTAATATCCAACCGATAGGCTGTTGTCGCTCTGTTTGCTTTGGTTGGCCTGAGTTGGGCAGCAGTAGTGGTGCCGCTGTATAACTCAGTTCCGGTTTACGGCTCGGGCTACCACTACCCGGTCTACAGTTCGAGTTACGTTCCCGTATACCAGCCCAGTGTCAGTTATGGCAATGTTCTGCTCGACCTCTTGAAGAAAAAATGATTGCATTTATGATGGCTTTGGTTACGAACGGCTTTCAAGCTCTTTGATAAATTCGACTTTTTATATATAAATTGATATATTTTTCATTTAAAACATTAATTTTGTATAAATTTATATCCAATTCCGATCCATTTGTTTAAAAAGATTTGCATTGATTAATAAAATATTTTTTGTGTCACAAAAACATTTATTTATTTAATTAAAGTTTATTTTTGTAAATAAACTTTTTTTACTATTTAACAAAATTGAGTTTATTTATGAAAATAATTGTTTTAAGTATTAAATTAAAGTAAACTATAATAGAAATATAATTAAAATATTTACAGAAATATGCTCGTGCTTATCTTTATGCCTACCAAAGTCCGCTTCCAAACTATAATATTAAAATATTGTAACAAAACTTTACAATATATAACTGTAAACATATTCCGTGTCTTCAATGCACTCAATGTTAAGCTAATTGTTACTCATTTAGCGCGCGTTTAGTCATTAAATTGTATTAATTATTAGCAATCGATTAGAAACTGTTATAACGTTTAGAGTATTTGTCCGTTATTTCAGTCCCTCTTAAGAATTGTCAGAATTTCTATATTTTTATTTAAATACAAAATCAATTGAAATGTTTTTAAGTATTGAATTCAGAAGAGATTCGTTCGGCGATAGGATTTGCGACGACTTATGCGAACTATTGTTGTCTTATCTGTCACTCGAAGACCAGTTCCGACTCGAAGGTGTGTCCAAACAGTTCCAGAGATGTGTTCATCAAAAGCAATACAAAATAACTGTTTCCCGAATAGTTGGAGTAAAAGACAGTATTAAAAAATTTGAATTAATTTTCAATAAATGCAAAAAAATAACTTTTATTGAAATATTTCATTTCATAAAAAACGAACAATTGTTTGAACTGATTGTCAAATATTGTCATAATTTACAAAAAATTAGTTTCTGTTTCAATGATTTGAGCGAAGATTCGATGAAACAATTTGCGGATAAATTTGGCCAAAACTTAAAGACAATTAGATGTTATAAAAATAATAATTGTATTCAATCTATTATCAAAAAGTGTCCGAATTTGAGACAATTAAATTTCAGACATATATCCACTGTTTTTAATGATAATTCAACTGAAGTTTTGGTCAAAAAACTGCAAATTTTTTGTTTTGATTATTACGACGAAAACACCAATAGTTTTGAATTATTTGTTAATTACTATAAAAATAATTTAAAATCTATTACTGTTTATATCGACGAAAATGTGACACAAAATGCATTCAATTGTCTAATGAATGGATTGAAACAAATGTCGGAATTAATTCATTTAGAACTTAATTCAATGAATTTGCAATTCGACAAAAACTTATTGATTAAAGATTTGACACAAATTGGTGTCAATTGCAAACAATTGAAGAGTTTTTCGTTTCATTGTTTGGAATTCAATTCAATTAATGATTTTTCGGAATTAATACTAATATTGAGTAAAAACTTCAAACGATTGAACCGATTGTTCATTAATTTCAATTTTCAAGAAAAGTCGGAACTATTGAGTCAAACATTTAGTGAATTAAAACAATTAACGCATTTAATGCTTAATAATTATTCCGATCCAATCAAAGACTCGTTTTTCGTAGACATTGACAAACATTTACCAAAACTTCAATACTTATACATATATTCGGCAAATATAACGAATATTTCATTGAATTCATTGCAAAAACTACCAAAACTACAAACAATTAGAATTAATAAAAATAGACAAACATTGAGTGAATCCAGTGTTTGCAAACTGAAGACTAAGAGCAGAAGTATTCGAATAATAAGTATCAGTCCTACCTATCGATGGAAGTGGTGTTCAATTCAATAATAAAGACATTAGCGAACACTTTGTGATTAAATTAACGAATTTAATTGAATTTAATCTTTTTTCTGTTTCATACATTCATTTCTATTGAAAAATAAAATCTTTATTTCAATTGATGTCTAAATACTATATTTTTAATTGATTTATATTTTTGTAATAATTTATATTTATATTGTATTGTTTTTATCTAAATATTGATGAAATGAAGAAGGGCTCCAATGATGAGGTCTCCGTTTGTTTGGTGTTGTTGCTAATGTCGTTAACTTTATACTAATTTTTTTTATAATTCAAGTTATTATATATAATATAATAATTTACTTAAATATATATATTTTTTAATTAATAATTTAAAAAAATAAGACTTAAAATAGATTTAATTTACAACAAACTCTTATCACTCCTGAGGCATACAATTGATTGAATGACCTTCTAATTGTAAAGTTTAAACTAACTTGCACAGTATATAACATTCTATGAACGGATCAAATGGTGTCCATTAGATTTATCACTGACTAGTCAGTGTAGTCTTTGTCTGAGTGAGGAATCAGCTCTAATTGAGTGTTTGCTATCGGTTTTCAAAATTATTGGTATTTCCAAAATATTTTCAGATAAGTTGAGGTCTTTTTATGGCAGAGTTGGCGAGAATTTTAAAGTAAGACTAAGACAGGAAAGTGAAGGTCAATTCAGAGTTCTATAAATAGGTGATCTGAAAGAGGAACCAATCCATTGTTGGAATCGCTCTTTCACTCAAACTTTCAAACTTTTGATAAACATTTCATACAAAACCATTGCAACCAAAATGAAAGTTTTAGTAAGTTTTGTCAAATTATTTAAAATTTTGTTTTAATATATTGTTTAGTATTAGAAAAGATTTAATGTTTTCTTAGTTAAATATATATTTTTAAATATATATAGTAATCTATAGTAATTTAATAGTTGTGTTTAACAGTAAAAAATCTAAATTTGAATCTAAACTCAAACTATAAATTAATTAATTTAATCAATAGATTGCAATTGCATTTCTGGCTTTGGTAGCCGTGGCCACCAGCACCGTAGTCCTGGGTAATGCAGGTCTATACGGCTACTCTGGTGGTTGGTCAACACTTGGTCTCAATCGCGGCAACTATAACTATTGGCCCTCTTATACCTACGGCTCATCTTATGTTGTTCCTTCCTATCCGTCTTATCGTTACACATATTCTGTGCCGTCTGTGCCCGTAGTCTATGATTGGTATAAAAAATAAATCAAATTCTTTGATTGTCTCAATAATTGGTCTAAAATGGAATTAAATTTTTGTTAGAATTAAAAATTTTGTAATGAATAATATTTTGGTTTTAATACTTAATAAAATAAATTAAAGTTTTGCAAATAATCTTTATTTATTTTTTTAGTAACTTTGAAAGTAATTGAATTATTGAATCTCAAATAATTTGTTAATTTAAGTTTGGTGATAGATTTAGTCAAACATAATGATAGATTTTGAATGTATTTAACTAATTAATTAAGTAATATTTTTTCTATTTGTTGCAAGATTTTTGTAAATTATAGAATATAAATTGAGTTTTAAAAATTTTTAGTAAAATTTTTTTTTGTTTATAAAAACATACTGTGTGTTTTGTAATTTTTAAACAGAATTATTATAACAAAAGTGAAATAATTATAGAATAAATTTTGTATTTACAAAATAATGTAGTCAATTTTTAAGATTAAAATTTATAATTAAGTATACTCTTAGAGTTTTGATTATTAAAGAGGAATATCCAGTTTCAAGAATTTTGTTAAATTAAGTTTAATTGTTTATAAGTAGACTCAGTGAAGTACAGTCATTCATAGGCCTGGGCAAAACCTAAGAGTTCAATGGGTTTGTTAGTTTTTTTGGTGTTTGTTTACAAAGACAAAACAAGTTATCTGCAGTGAATCGCGATTCACTTTGCAGATATATTGTTTTTTAATGTTTAATAAATAGTAAATAAAACTAACTTACAGTTTAAACTCTTAGGTTTTGCCCAGGCTTAGTCATTCATATTCAAAAAGGACACGAATTTTGCTATTACTCCCCTTCCGACCTCTCTGTAAACCAGGTATTAAAAAGTTATTTACGCCAAAATTATAACAAATAAATATGAATTATGTAAATAAAAATATTTTTGCCGAATGCCCATAATATAAGAAATTTTAATTAAAATTGTAATTTTCTCTTAAATAAGTTGTATTGTATCAACTAGTATGCTTAGCATTTATCTGGAGTATATAGCATATGTGACTATATAATTTAGACATCAAATTAATACTAAGCATACTATCTGATACAATACAACTTATTTAAAAGCATTTTTAAAATTTTAATCACAATTTCTTATATTATGGGCATTCGGAAAAAATATTTTTATTGACACAATTCATATATATTTGGTATAATTTTGTTGTAAATAACTTCTAAATACCTGGTTTACAGAGATTTCGGAAGGGAAGTTAGATAAAATTTTATCAAAGGATAGCTTGTATATTTTTAATGATTAATTAATGTTTTGTTTTGCTATTCAACTTAAAAA
>JAQFXP010002070.1:0-16456 GCA_034693685.1 Belba bartosi
TCAAAAAAACAAAAATTTAGGTGCGACATAATTGACGCAACTGTTTAATTAATTACAATTAATAGCCAATAAACTTTCCGATTTTTTTCAAAATTTCAACTAAACGAGTTGTTATTGAGTCGGCCAGGGTTTTGAGGACAGATTCAGGAATTTTATTCTAACTTTCGGTGATTGAAGCCCGAAGTTCGGCGACAGAACTAAATTGTCGTCCATTCGAATATACCGATTAAACCAAAATTCCCCAAAGATTTTCGATTGGATTTAAATCCGGGCTTTTTGACGGCCAATCCAAAACAAGAACAAATTTTATATATAATTTTGTAATTAAATGATAATGTTTGTGGAATTAAATTAAAGCCACAATAAACACACAAAATATTCGAATAAACATTATTTGATCAGATGACCAAGACAAAAACATTGCTTCAAATTTTTAACACAGTTTATGACAAAATTTTACTTAATTTAATTAGATTTAAACCGAATTTGGAAACAATTTAGTTAAAAATTTTAATAATAAGCCAAAAACACAAAATAAATTTCGGCAGATTTCGGCGGCCGGAAAACATTCGAGACGGTATTATTTTGCGGACCAAATGCTAGGGGGGGGGGGGATAAACCCATATTTTTTATAAACTCATAGGAAACTTTTGCGGGATTTCTCCTCTTCACAATTTCTGTGGTTAAATAATCTTGTGTTTGTCCAGGTTAAAAATGCTTATTTGAATTAACCTGAAAAGATCTCCCACCGGCCGACAGGGAATTAGTAGTTTAAATTAGTCAGACATTGATATAGTCGGCCGAACTAGTAAAAGGGAGTTTAAAAGAGAGATTTTTAAAAAACATTTTGGCCAAAAATCTAAAAAGACGAGGGATAAAAAACCCATATGGTGATACAATCTATAATAAAATTTAATTTAATTTAAATGAAATTAAACCGCAATTAGCAACAATTTAGGAAAAATTTCCCATTATTTGTCAAAAAATACAGAAAATTTGAATGCCGCTTTCTGCAACAGGCAAAAAGTTGCGATAAATAACTTATCGCGGACCAAATGTTGTAAATGAAAATTTTCAAAATCAATAAGGATATTTGGCTAATTCCAGAAGACTCAATATCTGAAATTAATTATATAGTCGTATAAGTTAGTTATTTTTTAAATGTTGTTAATTTTGACCGTTATATGTCGTTTGACGTCTGACTCTAACCAAAAGTTTTAATTTTTTGGTTATATCTAATTATCTTTTTGTTATTTGTTAAATAAAATATTGACAAACAGTTTACAAATTAAAAACAATTATAATTTAAATGTTGTTTTTTTAATAACTATAACTAGTTATTAGAATTAGTTTATATAATTTAAATTTTTATCAAAATCAATTCATTTAACAACTAGTTATTTATTATTTATCAAAAATTTAAAAAATGATTTTAAAATTAAAATAAATGTCAAAAAGTTTTAATATATAAATTAAATTTAAAAAATTATACTATTTAGAATAATTTACTCATTTTATTAATTTTTTATTATGTTTGTTAAAACTGTTATATAAGATTATATTATAATTTATAATAGTTTACAAATAATAAAAAATTTATTTTGTCAAAAGTTTAACATTTTTATACTTTAAAAACTGCTTAAAAAGCTTAAGAACGGACTACTATTTTACATTTTAAGTAAGTTGTTTATAACGAATTTCGTTTATAGCAAACTAAATTTGAGAAACCGAGCTTGTTCGTTTTAAATAGTTTAAATAGTTTTCAAATGTCAAGCTTTTTATAATACTTTAAATTATGATATATTCAAATTATGAAGTTTACATTAAAATACGTGAGAATTGACTAGAAATTACTTTTAAAACATTTTTGTTTATAAGTTGTTTCAATCTTTTCACAACCTAGTTAGCAATATTTAATTTTATTGTTTTTATGTATTATATTTAATAAAAATATTTAATTTGAGTTTATACGCAATCACAGAATATGCTGATTTAATTTATTGTGATCATGTCTTAAATTTAAACTTGCTTTATTTAAAAAATTTTAATTAAAACAATTTAATATTTATAAAAATATAAAAGTAAGTGCTCATTTTCGAGAAAACATTAATGAAAGTATAAAGTGATGGTATTGATATTGGTAATGATAATAAACATTATTTTAGTTAGATATCATTTTATTTATAGATTTTTAGTTTTATTATTGAAAATTTTAAAATGTGGTTCCTGTCAGTAAATATAAAATATAAAATTGTTATTTAATTTAATATATATTTAATACTTAATTACAGTTTTTATATAAAAATTTTTGACTTATAAAACAAATTATATAAATTTGTATAATATGATTATAATAAAATACATTTTAAAATATAAAAAATTATTTTTTTTGTCAAAAATATTTAGTGCAAATTAAGTGAAATTTCTGTAATAAATGAAGCGTTTGTAGACTTGAATACAAGGTCTTCAGGAAATGAATAAACTGTGAAAATGTGTTTTTACACAAAAATACAGTGATTTATGTGAAATAGTTTCGACAAAAGCTTGAATTTATTGTTATTCAGCATTCTTATTTCAAATTATACAGTTTGAGAAAATGTGATTTATTAAACTCAAAATTTTAAACTTGTTACATTACATGTTTACAATTAATTATTCTGTAATTTACAATTTAGCTTGTTTGGATTTATGTAAGTTTTTTTTCTTAATTTTTATAAATTAAATTATGTTTAATTTGTAATTTAAATTTTTTTTATATTAATGTAAATTATATTTATATTTCGATTAAATTATATAATTAATTTGTAAAAATTTATGTTTAATTTATTTTTTATAAAATTTTGTAGTTTTTATCTTTATAAATTTATTAAAACATAGATAACGCAATTAATAAATAATTTCTTAATAAATTAATTCTAAAAATTAAAACAGTCATGTTGCTGTTTTTAAGTAATATTAATATTTTATTTTTTTTATAAACAAAAGCATTAGTTTCTACCCAAAATAGCAATTTTCTATTAAATTAACCCCAGGTACAATCTTAATTTAAAATAAATCTAAGTTTTAAAATTTTAATTTGATATTTATATACTTAATCTTGCAATTTTTAAACTTTGAAATATAAATAAAATTGAGTTTAGATATTTAAAAAATTATTTTTTATTTTGGGGCAAAAACAAAAGTTAGTGCTTATAAACAAAAATTTTATAATTAATAATTAAATAATAAAATAAAGATTACATATGCTTTAAGCTACTAGATGCTAAATTGAATGTTTGATTTTTTGTACAATTTAAATAATTTATACAGTTTTTTTCAAACGTTATTTATCTTAAAAACTTATTTTCATTAGTCATACATTTGATTGCACACAAAGTGAAATACTTTGGTTATATATTAGTTAGTAATTCATACATTTCCGCTAAAATTAGGCTAAATTAGTTATTCCGACAATTAGTTCTGGTTCAAATAAAATTTCTTAAGAAAGTTAAAATATATAACTTTTTTTAGTAAAAACTTAATTATGATTAATGTGACTCATGTTAATTTTTTAATATAACTTTATTATTTGTACTTTAAAACAATATATATTATTTTATTGTTTTATTTATTAATTTATATGTTTTGATTAATTTATATTAATTGTGTGAAAATTAATTGTATAAGTAAATTTTGATAAAACTTTAATTATAATTTATATCATTAAGAAAATTTTTATTTATTTTAGATTAAAATTTTTTATTAATATTTAAAATATAGAAAATTAAGGAGAACAGTAAAATTAAAAACAAACCCAGAAAAATATATTAGCTCAAGTTAATTTAACAAATAATTTTATTAGTTAGATAATATATTAATTTAGTTTAGATAATATTCTTAAATTAAATCAATAATAAATTTTATTTTATTTTAATGTAAAATAATAATAATAATAATTTCTTAAATTAAAGCAATGAAAATTTAACTTTATAAAACTAATTATTATTATTAATTATTTCAATACTAAACATTTTATTAAAATAATCTCTGATTTTATTATGAGATACAATATGCTCTTTTGCATTTGATTTTACTTTGTTTAATTTTGCTCTATTGCTTTTTAATTATATATTAATTATCAAATAAGATTATTTAAAAATGATCTAAGTTAATTATAATTGTAAAACATATTTTTAAAAATGTTTTAATAACTTAAAAAGATTAAGTCATTTAATAATATAAACCAGAAATACAATGTTAATATTTTCAGTATTAATATTTTACATTTTAATTTAAAGAATTTAAAATTTTAATTAAGTATTTACATATAAAGTAGTTTCAATATTTAAATTCAAAACAATTTTTCTGATTATAATTACTTAATTAATTACATATATTATAAACAATTTAATCGACAAAAACAACAAATAAATCAAATAAATTGTTCTCCTTATTGATGGATTTAAAAAAAATTAAATTATAATTGTGTTCAAGTTTCTTCGAGAATATTTTTAAAATATTAATATTTTTTGAGCTTAAAATTTTATATAAAATTTAATTAATAAATATAAAAATAAATAAATAATATTAATACTGTATTATTAATAATAAATTTAACACCATTTAACTTTTTAATATAATAAAAATAATAAAATTTAAATCAAAATCTCAAGTTTTGCTTAATGTTCCATGAACAAATCTTTAATATATTGAATCAGTATAAGTGTATCAAATAGTTTTAAGATAAAAAGATCAAAACCAAAAACATGTGTTATGTAATAATATATAATGTTGTTAAGGACAACCAAACCAGCAACATATAACAACATACTAGAAAATCCGGTCATTCGCCTCGCATTGACAGTTTAAAAGGCTATCTAAACGGCCAACAACTCCTAAATCGAGAGTAAAGACCAAAACTGTAACGAAAAATCAAAATCTAATCATTAGTAGCAGTAAATAGTGAAACTGTAGCTAAAATCCAATTAGAATCTAATAGCAACCACAAAAACAACAAAATAATTATTCTTGAATATTATACACATTGTTTTTTCTCCAAAAATGTTCTTTGTCCTTTTAACTAAGTGGACAGACTAAACAAATACATTAATAGTAATTGTTTTGATAAATGCTTTTTATGTGAAAAACATTCGTTTTCCTCCACTTTCACTCTCTAATGATTTGAATGAGAATAAACTTAATAAATGTTTTTCTCATAATATTTGCTATGTAAGTCTATAAATCTAAATATATTTCCTTGATATTGTTTAATCAATCTGAACTTTTTTTATGGTTAGTAAACAAATATATTGAAAATAGCTTATATATTGTGTGTATTTTAAGTAGATATGAATTTTGTTTACAATTTACAGTTTATATTTATTATTATTTTTTTTAAATTTTATTTTATGCATAAGTGACTAAATTTAAGGCCGTTTATTGCTAGACTTGTTAAAATTAATTAAATTTTTAAATGACATAATTTATTTAATATCTAACTTTTCAATATCAGAGCAAAAATACAAAAGTTTGAACTTTTGTTTTATTTTACGTATAACTCAACAAATATATCATATTTAATGTTATTTTTCAGAAAGTCTTACAGTTCTTAGATATTATGCAAAACAAAATTTGAACAAAAACTGGATTTGCGCGCAAAAAATGTAATCATCAAGTGCGCTCATACAAGTTAAACTAGTTAATTTTTATTAAATTTACAACTTTTACTCTACATTATATTAAACACATGTGTTGTGTGTTTTCTCGTGTGTGGGGGAAAAACACATAGTTTTAAATGTTTGAACAAAACATTGTAATTAACGGTATGTTTAAGTAAAATATATATACTCTTAAGGTATGTGCCGGAGGGCCTGACCTCGATTTGCCGCTGCCGTTTCGGACAGTCGTTATTTTGCTATACATTTATATTTTTCCGACAGCTTATCAAAACTGTAAACTTTTGCTAATCTTCTATAAAACTTTATTTTTTCTAATTTATTCATTATTTTTAATTTTATTTAGTTTTAAAGATTTATTTGACTGTGTTTTAGATTTTAAGGTTTTATTTAGTTTTTTCCGATATTTTTGTTTAACTTAAATATTTATTTTTACTCTGTTTTCGATTTTTATTACAGTTTTTATTTTTGTAAAACAATTACCGGTTTTTAATATAAAATTTTTTTTTCTTGTTAAACCATTTTAGGGAAAGAAAGTATTAATCATTTGAATTATATGAAGTGAATGAGATTTGTCGGTAATCTTTGGTACCGATCCAACAAAACTGGACTAATCCTTCATTTGAAGGCAAACCACGTTTTGCAGTGTTTTCTAAACTTTTCTATTTGTGATTGATTGCGGAATTGCCGCTCAATTTACTCCTTTCTCATAGTTTCTGGTGAGTTACAAATGTTTAATCATTTATAGCTTAAATTATATCTTAATTATAATTTTAAATTTAATAAAATTGTAATAATAATCGTTAATTAAAAGCAATTTTATTTTTGAATTTAATATTAATTTTTAAGTAATATTATAAAACTGTAAAAAATATAATTTTTTAAAACTGTAACAAGAATATAATTTTTAATATTGGCTTAAATTTTTTTCAAAAATTATAAGTTATTCTGCTAGATAAAATAAATAAATATATACGTATGACATTTTTAAATGCAAAAATCTATTTATGACATTTGATGTACTAATGAACTCGTAAAAGTAAAGTAGAATGAGATTAAATGCATGATAAGTATATTTTCCAAAAGTGGAAGTACTTTATTTTATTTAAAATCAATTTTTTACCGCAAACTGTGCTATAAATTCAAAATATTATAAATACTATATTTAAACTACCGGTAATATTAACTAAGAACAGTAATCATATACATGTTTAATCTTATAATACTAATATAGCTAGATACAAGAAATTATTTTTGAGGTAAATAAACTTATAAACATTAATTTATTTTTTAGCTAGTCAATTTATAAATAAAATTAATTAAAGTTTTTTCAATTAAATTTTTTAATAGCAAACGAAAATGATATTAAAATTAATAATCACAACATTTACAATAATATCGCTACTGATTGACAGTAGTATAGCCTACAGTCACGGTGCACCTGCTAAATCATGTTCAAATTTGTACCCGGGTCATGGCGTTGACAAACAATATGGGTTAGCGCCGTACGACATCCAGGCCAGTCAAGGCCCAAACGGCAATATAATAGTGTCTTTGGTGTCACGAGGGCTGCCTTTCGCCGGTTTTATGCTTCAGTCGAGGCTTTCGAATGACAGAGAAATGATTGTAAACGGAAAGTTCAGTGAAGATAAACACACGCATACTAGAAATTGCAATGGAGATAACCCGGTTAGTTTTTAGAATATATATATATATTGCAAATATTTAGATTATAAATTTAATATAATGCTTGATTTTGTAATCCAAGATAAGTTTATCTATTTTTAAAATTAAATTTTTAATTATTTAGAATAAATATAACAGTTTTAACATCTAAATTTTGTTTCTTAGATGCAATAATTTTATGTTTGTTAAAAACATATTAATTATTTAGCTGTGGTTATTTTTAGAAAAATAGTTTTACCGATGTTTTTAGTTATATTTTCTAGTTAATATTTATACTAACATATCGATAGTTTTCTAAGAATTATAATTCAAAACATACATGTAAATTTTTTTGTGTGAATAATTAGTTCTAATTAGGTTTTAATATAACTTCCATATACTGTGCTATAACTTGTGTAAAACAACAGCAATAAATGGGTTGAAGTTATAATCTAAATAATAGAAAAAAAATTTATTTTGTAATAAATATATAATTCAAACCACAAATAAGTGCTCACGAGTCAAATGCAAATTTTTATGCACTACTAATGTTTCTAATCGATTAGAATTGTACCCCTATTTGAATAATAATTTAAAATTTTTTTATTGTTAAACTTATTGACAAAATTATTTTCAAATTTTTATTTTATTTTAATTTAATTTAATTTTTTGAATGAACTTAATTGGATTTTCAGCTAAAATTTCATAATTACGTCGTTGATAGATTGATTTTTTGGTTGTTGCTTTGTTATTTTGTAATAGCTACTTTACGTTCTCAAACTGTATAAACTTTTTAATTAAGTTAATCTGAATTTGGAAAAAACATTAATCTAGTTTTTATTGTTGCATTGCTATTGCGGTATAATAATTTTTAATTAATCAACATAATAGTAAATTAATCAATATTTTAAATTCATAAGTTTAAAAATTAGAACAAACTAAAATTTATAAACTGTAAAATTTGCAAGTTTTAAATATAAATTTAAGCTAGTTATAAATTTGTTAATTATATGGAACTACTAAAATACACTATTTTTTATTATTAAATATATATATTTGTATTTATATATAAGTCATTGAAAACAGTTCAAAGTTACATTCTTATTAAATAATTATTTCTTATTAACTGATTAAGATCATATTATTTTGTACTATTGATTGGAAAAGTAAAAATACTTTATGAAACTATATAAAAAATATTTTTGTGTCTTTAAGGAAAAATGTTAAGAAAATTTGAATTAAAAATAAAAATAATCTTTAATTAATAAATTCAGTGATTAAAAAATAGTTTAAAACAACAAAAGTATTTAATTTTTAATTAATTTCCTTTATATTATAGAAATCATACTTAAATTTTATTATTATTTTACAGTTTGAGAACAAGATTAAAGATAAGAATCTAATTTGAAATTCATTATTAAAATAGCCTTGAAGTTAATTTAAAGCTTTAATTTGCAGTTGTTAAGGTTTAAAAGGCTAGTGTGAGACAATTATAAAAGTATTTTTTGTTTAGTCATTATATTAAATGTTGAAAACAAATGCGTTTTTAGAAAATGTTTTTATTGTTTTGCTCAAACATTAGAAGAAAGTGTTCCGAAACTAATTAAATAAGAATGCTTTCCATTATAGTCTAATTATTAGATTGTTTGCCACAATTTATGCATGCTTAACTGTAATTTATAAAAACAATTTTGGTGCAGACATATACATAATTAATTTGGTTAATTAAATTTATATTAATTTAGTTGTCAAGAAATTTTATTAAAAATATAAGTTTATTATATATTATAAATTAAATAATAAGCATGTGAAAAAATTACAACAATTAAAAAAAATAATTATTAAATTTGTTAACATTTAATAAATTAATTTAGATGTTAGTAAATTTTTTAATATGTAACATGTGAAAACACATTATATTGCACATAATTTTAAATTTATTAAATTATTTAACAATAAAAAAATTTTTAATTTTAGAAATATATTTAGAGTTTAATTTTATAATTACAAAAAATATACCTGTAGTTGTTAATTATAAATAACTTCGTATTTAATTATTTTTATGTTAAAATAATTTTTTCAATCTAGAATACTTTAACACACCGCAGTGGAACACCCAAGTACAAAATTGAAACATCGTGGACACCCCCACGCAGTTTCATAGGAGGGGTTGTATTCCGAGCAACAATAGTTCAATCAAAGAACGTCTTCTGGACTGCACTCGACTCGCATCCGATTCAAATCATAGCACATGTCGTACCGAAACCGAGCCTTGCTTACAATAGAGCCGGTTCTGAGGACAATGCACCCGAACCCAAACAGGTGGATAACATCCAGTCCTCATCTATACCGCAAACACAGTTGACTAATGAGCCACAGAATCGACTTAATTACGATATTTGTGACAAAAAGTTTTGTTTCGGATTACCCGTCAATTGTGTGAAATACCAGACTTGCAATATGTTAGTGTCCGGCGGGTATGTCCCGCGCGGGGAGGGATTGGTTGAGTACGAGATATATGCCGACACTAATAAATATAACGGAAATTCATATTATTCTATGGGTTTGTCGATGGATGATAAAATGGGTAAGTTTACAAGTTTATAATTGTAACTTGTTTATTAATATATAATTATTTATTATTTTTTAAATTTGAATTAAAACAACATTGGTTAATTTTAGTTTTGATAATTATTATTATATAGTTTTTACTCTTATTTTTAATGTTTATTTTAATTATATGTAATTTATGTATATTTGATTTGTGATAGATAAAATATTGAAAACAAATAAACTAGTTTAATTTAAATAAAAGATAAATATACTATACTAATTTGCATAAATTATAATATTAATTATTTTTAAATAGTTCAGTTTTTATATAAAATGTTTGAATTTTAAGATTTTTAGTATATAGACAATTGGTGTTTAAAATTTAAACGTAATTATATCAAATTAAATACCTTAAACTTTTTATCACAAAACATTTTTTAAAATAAGCATATTAACTATTTGTTGTTATTATTGATAACAATTTAATTGAAATCATTTTGATTTGGCGAAAAGTTCATGAATTTGAACTAACTCGTTACTTATTTGATTGAGATTAATTTGATAACAATTTCCTTTTACTAAATAATATGATCAACTTTTACTAGTTTGATTAAGAGAATAAAGCCTTGAGCAAGATAAAAATGTTGTTGTTATTATTTTTTAAACGTGAAAGCAATATAATCATTAGAAAACTTTTTAAATATAAATATTTCGACAAATTATCTATTATTTAACCACAAATGTTATATAAATATAATGTTTAATATTAAATCAAATTAAATTTGTACTTGAAAAATAATCATTTAATTTATATAATCTTAAATTGAGCATAGCAAAATGTTAATCTTTAAATGTATATATCGTATAGGCTACTTTTTATATACAGTTAATTAATAAAATATATATTTATATATTATTTTGATTTATATTCTAAATATTAATAGTAGTAAAAAATATGCATTTCAGCTTCTTAAACTTTGTATTGTGATAATAGATCTAATTAAAGGCATCTAATTAAAGCTCAGGCGGGTGGCGCAGTGGTAATGCGTCCACTCTCTAACCCTGAGTTAGTGGGTTCAAACCTCGACTGTAGTAAGGATTTAAAAATTTTTAGGTATGACTTACCAAGGACCGTCTACTGGTAGTGTGCGATAGCTTAATAACCACTAATCTACGTATACGTTGCGTTCAGATGTGTGCTCTTAAAACTGTGACACTATCCTCGTCACCATACCTAGCGGTGAAGTAACGATTTCTGGCCTCACTACGGGTTGTGCAGGAAGAAAGGCTTTGGCCAATGAGTAGTTAGTTAATAACAAAAAAATATTTAAAAAATTTTTAAAGCCTAATATATTTAATATTTTATAAATAATTGGGAACTCGTAATGCCAAATTATATATTTTAACGTTTAATAGCAAAACATTATTTAAATTAAAAAGATTATACTTTAATAGATTTTTAGAAATGCCAGTTCATTATTTATTTATTTGTGTCAGTGAAATCGTCAACGTTTTTAACTGATGAGTCAATAACTTTGTTAGAGTTAAAACAAAGCAATCAAAATGTATTTTAGTAGCGTTTTTGCTTTCGAATTTATAGTAATGTTTTGATTTATATTACTTTGAAAAAGGGGAGAGAGCGGGCATTCTGCCCTAGTATATATATATTTTAATTATATTGATAAAAATCTAATTGAAATAATTTTTATGTAAAAATGTTCATGAATTTGAACTAACTTGTTACTTATTAAATTGGCATAAATTTTATAATAATTTTCTTTAACAATAAAAATGAAAATTTCAAAAGTTTTATTACACTTTAATGGTCTTGAGTAAAATAAAAAAAATTAAATTAATTATATTAATATTTTTTAGAGTAAAAACAATATAATTTTAAACACAAATATTTGGTAAAAAGTATTTATTATTTAAACCAAAAATATTTTATGTATTTATTATAATTTTAATATTAAATTAAATTATATATGTTCTTGAAAATTGGTGATTTAATTATATAATCTTAAATTGAGCATAAAAATAAATAAGATTAAATTTATTAACTTTATGTGTTTTGTCCCTAAATTAGTTATTGGTTTAATAAAATAAAAACTAAATAAAAAATTATTAAATTAAAATTTTTATTAGACCAATCAGTTATTAATAAAATAATAATAATATAATACTTTAAATAATATATT
Organism: Belba bartosi; assembly: GCA_034693685.1. Classification (NCBI taxonomy): domain Eukaryota; kingdom Metazoa; phylum Arthropoda; class Arachnida; order Sarcoptiformes; family Damaeidae; genus Belba; species Belba bartosi. The sequence continues at coordinate 12,071 of JAQFXP010002070.1, forward strand.
TAAAAATTTACAATTTATTTACATTAATTTTAAAATTGAGTTAAAATTATAAAAATAATCAATGCACTTTTAAAAATATTTATCTAATAATTTCTATAATAATTTTTTAAAAATTTAATTATTATTTTATTATAAAAGAAAATACAAATATTTTTGTTATTTTATTAATTATTATGTCCATTTAATAAAAATACACAAAAATAAAATAATATTTTAATTTATATTTTAGAAAATATACAGTTTATTAAATAGAAATTAAAATATTTACTACTGTAAATTTTTTAAAATAAAAGTTATATTATACATACAAGTACTAATTGCTATGCGAAAGCTGAAACTAAAATTATGTGTAAATTAAACAATACAATTCTAAAAATTTTATAAATTTTGATCACGCTAAAAGCATTAAAGAGTATTAAAATGTAGGAAACTACAAAAAATATATTTTTAAAATCATATCTGTGTTTAAAAATTGCAATAAAATGTTTTGCTTTAAATAATTTATCTAATAGCATTAAATTTAAAATTGCAGCAATTTAACAATTATTTAAAGTTATTCTTAAAAATTTAAACGATTATTTAACATAATTATTTGTCGATCAATGCTTTAATCTGGTTGAAAGTTTACTAAATAAAAACTGAATATAAATTAATAGCAATTTTGTAATTTCAAAGGCGATGACAGCGTAACTGATTGTATGCTAACCGACGGCAAACCCCAACTCAAGAACAGCGTAAACATCGGTCGAAGTAATGAGTATTTATCGAACAATGAATATCATGGCGTCACTGCTCTCAACACTTCTTATGCAAATGGATTGCTATACTGCAAGTGGAGGCGTAGGAGGCGTTCGACTATTAGGGGCATTCAGTTTGATTTGAAGGACAAAAAGTATTTCATTTTATTAGCTTTCGGTCTATTGAACGGCAATGAGGACAAGGAGTTTCATACCGACCGACTCTCCTCTGAACAGGCGGTTGACATCAAAGTGATAGGTCATGTGTCGGCACATTCCACAGCTTTTCTCATTAAACTTCACGGTTTGTAAATTTTTTTTAAATAAAAAATTTTAATATTAAACATAAGTTTAATATTAAATTGTTTGATGATATAATTTATTACTATAATCCATATTTTTGTACTTATTCCATTAATAATATATTCAATTCAATAGACTTATATTTTTAATTCAAATATTAAAGTTTACAGTTTGAATACAAATATTATAATGTACAGCATAGGTGAACACATTTCATGGACTAATAGAGGCATAGCTTAAAAGAGTTGATTAACATTTTAATTGTTTTTTAAACACACAAAAACAATATCTCTGCAATGTTTAAAAACTTAACCTGGTGGACATTGCAGATTTTATATATTGTTTTTGTATGATTAACAATTGGTATAAAAATTAAGAATTATTTTAATTACGTATCTTGTTTCCATGTTTTGTGTACAGTTTTAGCAAAAATATTATTTGGCATGTTTAAATAAAAATTAATTTATTCCAGGTTCATTTATGGTAATCGCATGGTTGGGTTGTGTTAGCGTCGGTATATTTATGGCCCGACATTTTAAAAAGCTGTGGCCATCCGAAGCATTTTTTGGAGTTCAGATTTGGTTTGCAGTATGTTGATTTTTGTTGAAAGGTTTACATACAAATAGATACATTAATTTTTGCATATTAATTAATTACCAGGCTCATCGCTCTTTAATGTTAACATCAATAATACTAATTGGAATTGCAGCAGTTAGTATCTGGATACATGCTGGAACATTTACAGCGGTTTGTATTTTAGCTTGCAATTATTTTTAAAAAAGATAAAATTTTATGAAATTTAAGTTTTTTTTAATTCATAAACACTGTTTAGGGTCCGCACCAGTTGTTTGGATTGTTGGCAATATTGATAGCAGTGTTTAATCCAATCGGCGCCGCATTCCGACCCAAACCCGACTCATCCAAGCGATGGATCTTTAATTGGATTCACTTTATTGCCGGAAATATCGGACATATCTCTGCTATTACTGCCCTATTCTTGGCCTACAATCTCAGTATCACTCAGTTATCGCCAATTTATTTATGGATTCTTATTATGTGATTAAATGTTTTATAAATTGTTTTCAGATATTTATTAATTGCTATAATTTGTTTGAATAGATATCTCTTTTTCCACATTATTTCTCATTTGATTCTTCAGTTGTATTCATGTGGTTGTAGAGGCAGTTCGAGTATGTATTCAATTTATTATTTTGAATAATATAATTTAATCTTGTAATATTTAACATTTTATTTGTTAATTAATTTTGTATTTATATTTTTGGATTAATATCTTGGTTGAAATAATTAATTAATATGTTTATTAATAGCAGGGATTAAAAATTTTGGCAAATTTAGTGCGGGAAGGAAGGAGTATCAGAATAGAGATTTTTTCAAAAAATGGCCAAAAACTTAAAGATTATCAGGGGAAGAAATTTTCAAAAAACACTAAAAATCTCTTATATTTATTATAAAATTTTACTTAATTTAATTGGATTTAAGCCAAATCTATAAACAATTTAGGGAAAATGTTTCAATTTTGTTCATAAATTGCCGTCGCTTTTGACGTCCGGCAAAATGTTAAAAAGGGGTTTCCTTTTCGCCGACAAAATGATAGGAATAATAAAGGCCAATTTTCAAAATTAGTAGTATTTTTATCTGATTCCATTTTACAATCCCTAAATAATGAGTTTGCTGTGTAATTTATATTAAATATAATTTAAAATGATAAATTTACAAAAGCTATATACAAAAAATGAGTTAGTTTTAAAAATATTTCTAATCTTAAAAAACAATTAAATAGCTGTAAGGTTTGACTATTAAATAATTATTTTATGTGTTATATATTAAATTTATTACTATTTTTTAAATTACAGTTTGAATTATACAAAACATTGTAATATTATTTTTTAAAAACCAAGCTTAATTAATATAAAATATTTTTGTAATTGAATTATAATGAAATATTTTTTTAAAAACAAATTTTATTTTAGAAACGAGTGATATATCGATGCGAGACATCAACCATAAGGACAACAAATTGCCGAAATTGGAAGACATTACGAAAAATTCATTTTTACAGTTTTATCTGTTTTTTTACGTTACAGTTATTGCTATACTTATAATCGGATTAATTGTTTGCATTTATATTCCACAATCGAGTCACAGAACATACACTAAAAATTAATTCCTATTATTATATAAATTATTAATCTATTAATTATGACATTGCATAAGTCAATGTAAATTCTGTAAAATTTTATCAGTTATTAAATTATAAAATAAACTTGTTACAAATCTTATCGATTAGTTATTTTATTAAAAAAACAAAATTTAAAAGTTAATTGGTAAAATAATTAGCAATTTAAGCTTGTAATATCAACTTTAAAATTTTTATTAAAAAAGCAGGTATTTTCAAATAAAATTAGTTTTAAGCAATAATTTTATTATTGTCATATAGTGATGAATGAAGCTTTATCAATCAATTAATTATTTTATATATATATTTTAAAAATTATACAGTTTTAAAAATAATAGTTTTTTATTTTTATTATTTCTTACTAAATAGCTTTAAATGCGTTACTGTATTAATATTACACTAAATCTTATTTGTTAAATTACTATAAATTTTTATTTTGTAAACAAATAATATCTCAGGCGAGTGGCGCAGTGGTAATGAATCCGCTCTCTAAGCCTGAGTAGGTTCAAACCTCAACTGTAACAAGATTTTTTTGGAAAAAAATTCTAGGCATGAGTTGCGGCAAGACGACCACGGGCCTTACCAAAAGCCGTTTACTGGTAATGTACGATAGCTTAATAACCACTAATCTACGTAAACGGAGCGCTCAGGTGTGACACTATACTCGTTACCATACCTAACGGTGAAGTGATGATTCCTGGCCTCACTACGGGTTGTGCAGGACTTTATTATTTAAATAATTTAAAATAGACGTTTGTTTTTTACACTTACATTGTTTTTAAGTTATAATTGAATTGATTCGACGTAGAGTTTTCATTTGTCTTAAATAAACCTCATTTTTAACAAATATATAAATATATATTTTGCAAAATTGTTGAAAAAATGAAACGATTTTTTTAAAAAGCCTACAACAAACACGTTTTGTGAAAATATAGAGACTTATATCATATGATTTGTTTTACAATATTAGTATGAAAGTGAAAATAAAGAGATGTGAAATTAGACCTATTCTTTAACAATAGGGCCGGAGATTGTTGTGAAGTTAGGGAGAATGTGAAATTATAGAAGGTGAATTTATAGAAACTTGCCTGTATATTTAATAATAATAAACAAATTTTAGCAGTGTTTAAAAATTATGTAAAATAAAAT
>JAQFXP010002071.1:0-16455 GCA_034693685.1 Belba bartosi
AAGGTTTGGCATTCGAGTGAACAAAGTGTTGGAAATAATAATGAAAAGCGTTTTAAATGTTTTTGGCCTAAATGTCGATACAATACTAACAATTACAAAGATCTAAAAACACATCATTTAATGCATTCAAATGTAAAACAATATAAATGTTTGTATAATAACTGCAATAAAGTGTTTAAACTTAAATTTATACTAAAAATTCACGAATCGATTCATACGAATACGAGATTTATTTGCGATTGGAGTGAATGCGGAAAATCATATTCACAAAAAGCCTCATTAAATTCACACAAACGAGCGGTTCATTTAAATAAATATCAATTCAAATGCAATTATAATAATTGCAAAAAATTGTTTTCACAAAAATCTAATTTAGTTTTTCACAAAAGAATACATTTAGAAATCAAATCATTTGTTTGTAGTTTTGATAATTGCGGAAAATATTTTTTATCAAGGACTGGATTGAGTCAACACATAAGTGCTATTCATATTAAACAACATTTTAAATGTGAATTCAAAGATTGTTTGAAAATTTTTAAATATAATTCAGATCTATATCGTCACAAACAAATCCATTTGGGAATCAAACCATTTGTTTGTGATTTAGATAATTGCCGCAAAAGTTTTACTCAAAAATCGAATTTAATTAGACACAAGAATAAAATTCATTTATCTATAAAAACAATGTAAATGTAATTATAATAATTGTATTAAACATTTTGCCACTAAATATGGACTGAAATAACATATAAACAGTATTCACACAAAACTATTGTTATATAAATGGAATAAAACTAATTGTACGAAAAGTTATATTAATCCTACTAATTTTTAATATCACAAGAAAAAACATTTAAATTAAAATGCATTTTTGTAAATTATATAAAAAATATATATTATTCATACATTTTATATTTTTCTTGTATTCGCAAAATAATTTTTGTTTTTAAGCAATTTTACATGTTAATATGAAATAAATAATAAATTGTAGATTCTTTAGATGGTAATAGCTTTTTTAACAAAAAAAGTTTTTGAACATTACTTTTTCAGCTATTTTATTTTTTAAATCAAATATTAAAATTAAATTTAAAAAATTTACTTACTAAAATAACGTAATTTTTATTTCAAAAAATTAAATTACTTACTTTAAACTTATAAACTTAATTTACAAAAAATATATAATTAAATTTTATTAAAAATAACTAGTAAAAAGTTTTTAATTTAAATATTTAAAAAATAATCAATTATAATTAGTAACTCTGAGCAGAACGTATATCAACTACTGTATATAATATAAGAGGGCGAATTTCAAAAAGAGCGCGTTATACTTTTACACAGTAATCTTTTTATCTTGTTAATATCGAAATAGTCATACATAACAATCAGTTCTAATTAAATACATTTTTCAACCCATATCTTGAAATCAAAACAAATACTCTTAACAATAAGTAGATTTATATAAATAGCTATAATTTAAATGATTTGATTTTAAATTAGTGGCAAAAGACTATTAATTTATAATTATTTACGAAAACAATTGAATGCAAATTGGATTCAAATCTAATTGAATGCAAATTGTTTTGAATATTATTGAATCGATATTTGAATTAATTTTTAATTGATTTCCAATTGATTTGATTATAGGTTTGTATTTATTTGATTATATTTTTGTGTTTAATTTTTGTATTTAATTTTTTTAACAATTTTGTCGTTTAATTTTTTTGAATTTTTTAATTATGTTATAAATAAATTTAATAAAAGTTATTTAGATCGGTAATCATATTGTTTGCATTTTTAAATATTAATTTCTGGTTGAATTTTTTATTTGCTTATTCTCTCTATTCTTTATTCATTGTAATATTGTACGGTGTTCATTTCTACAACCGAACGGATTAACTTGTTTGTTTGGATTTAAGATTTAATTTTTGCAAATTTTTAGAAACAAAGTATATTCTCGTCATTTAAAAATTTGCAAAAATTAATCCTTAAATTTAAACAAACAAGTTAATCCGTTCGGTTGTAGAAATTAACACCTAATATATATGAAAAACAATAAAGTTTATTTCAAAAAGTAATGCTTTGGTATACTAATTTGAATTCGGAATTCACTTTTTTCCCTCTTTTAGTATATAACAAAGCTCTTTGTAATCTTGAAAGTTGCTTTTGACTATGTGTTTAAATTTTTAATTTTAAAAATTTTATTAAATATTAGAATTTTATACTTAGTTCAAATTTTAATTGAGTTTTTAGCGTAATTTTAAACGTTGTCAAAAATTAAAAAAAAAGTTTTCTGTTCAACTAAATCAAATTAATTCATTCTTGTAAACTGAATAAAAAGTTTTATCGCAATTTTTCTAATAACCTCTTTGATTGTAATTTTAATCTTATCAAAATAATTTGTTTTCAAAACATATAATATGTTTGTACTAACTTAGAGATACTTTTGGCGAATTAGGTCGATAAAAACTTACTATTACAGTTAAATGGTTTTAAGCACACTATGTATTATTATCTTTGTATTTATAAAGTTAATCTTATTCAATACAACTGACGGCAAAAATAAACAAAAATAAAACTTTATTTCAGTTTTTAGCTAAATAAGATATTTTGTTTCCAATCCCAATTAAACTCTAAATTGAAGCACTTTTAAAATAAATATAGTTTTTAAATCAAATATATTAATTTTTAAAATATTAATATTTTTAACAGTAAAATATTACGCAATAACGATAATTAGTAAAATGTGCATTCTAAGATACAGTAATAAAAAAGTGCAAAAACGTCTAGAGCACCCAGTATTCCCAGGTGGTCTCCCTCCCAAGTACTAACCAGGCTCGACGCTGCTTAACTTCGGTGATCGAACGAGAACCGGTGTTTTCAGCGTGATATGGCCCTAGACAGTAAACATTAAACTCATACTCACTTTTAACCACTTGTATTTAGTTTATAATAACAAAATTGATCAATAGTTATAAAATATTTATTCCACATGCGCTAAATTTGCAAATGAGCATTTAACTAAATAAAAGAGAAAATATATGCAGTTGCTTATGTCTAGGACCACATCACGCTGAAAACACCGGTTCTCGTGAGGGAGACCACCTGGAAATACTGGGTGTTCTAGACTTTTTTGCATATTTTAATTTTTTTTAGTATTAATAATTACTCTGGTGTAAACTTTATTATAAAAATATTATATGTTTTAGGATTAAGATTAATATTAAATATTTTTTGTTTATGTAAGACTAATTAAAGGTACTCACATTTTAATAAAATAGACTAATCAATATTTATTTAATTATAAAATTAAATAAAATAATTAATTGTGTCTTAAATATTTTAAATACATAGAATATATTAAACATAAATATGTAAACAAAACTTTTATTACGTCAAAGTTTATATCTTAATTCACATTTAGTTAAAAGTTTACAGTTTTTCAAATTCAAACTTAAAGTTTGGTTTAAACTTTAATAAATTTTTTTTAATTGAAAATTTGTTTAATACTATAATTATTAAAGAATTAGTTAAATAAATTAAAATAACTGTTTATAGACTTTTCCCAAGACTTGTAGTTCTGGTTCTGGTATCTAGGAATAGCTGGCGATTATAAATTTAATAAAATTTATTTTAAGTGAAAGTTTCAAAACAAAATTTTGAAATTTTTTAAATTAAAAAAATTCTTAATTGATTAATAATTTTTTAATTATTCGCAATTTATTTATAATTCTATCAATTTTTATACATTTTTATTTCTTGCATTTAAAAAATAATATAAGTGATAAATAATTTTTAATTAATATACTTTTTTAAAACTGTGTACAAACATTGCTATAAAATTAACTTTTAACTATATAAAAGTTTGTTTAATTGCAAAACATTAAATTTTAAAAACATTAAATACTAATTATCACAAATTAATTAAATAGATTTGAACTGTTTTTGATGAAAACTAAAATTTAAATTAAAAATTTTTTTTTATGTTATTGTAATATTTTTAAAGATTATATTTTGAACTATTTATTATTTTAATAAAAACAAATAATACATAATTGAAACAAAAGTGATTATTAATCACTGATTAAAATATTTAACAATTTTAATGTTTTACATTAATGGTAAAAACATTTATAAAATTGATTTTATTCCTCACTTATAACGGCATGTCGGTATAACGGTATATGATCTGTTTCACTTTATATGGACTTTGCAAGAGTATGCGCAGGAATACGGTAATAATTTTTAATTAAACTGAACTAAACTTACTATTATTTAAACGATGTAAAGTTTGTTTCACTGCTAAATTTGGGTTCATTTTTGGGTGTGAGGAACAATATGCTTCTTAATAAAATTTTCTTACTACATAAATAACTGTAAAAAATAATATTTGTATTGTTTATATTTAAATTAATTAAAAAATAATTATATTTTTTGTCATTTTAATTTACCCTAAGTTTCCGTCTATAAGCCGACCCATGTATAAGCCGGGCATAATAAATTATAAGAATTTCTAAAATAAAAATGTGACTATAGTTAAGCCTATAATAGGCGTAGTTTTTGTTTAGTTAGTGCAAATACAGTATTATGATTTTCTAGTTTTTAAATTTGAATTCATTTAATAAATAAAATAAATTAAAATACAATTTATTCAAAATTTAATGAATAGTATGGTTTTGACAAATTTGTTAACTATTATATAAACTTGTAAACACAATATAATGGGTTAGCAATAAGCGAAATATGCTATATTTAAAATTAACAAGTTGTTCACTGTGAGCAAAAATTTATAATAAGAGAGTCAACACTAATGGGAATGGATTGTAGTGATAAAACAAAGAATATCTGGAAATTATATCCAAATCAACGAAAATTTTACTCCCAAAAACTTTATCAATTTGTTCAAATTAAAAGAACTTGTTTATATATGAGTTTGATATAAAATCAAACGACGAATTTATTAGTTTTTAATGATTGAATAAATTTTATAATTATAATAAATTTATACTTTTTAAATAAATTGATTTCTTGTATAAGCCGGACCGATTTATAAGCCGAATATTAGTTTTTATATTTTTTCTACTTTTTTCTTTATATAAGCCAAGGCTTATAGACGAAAACTTAGGGTAAATTGCAAAATGTTTTATTGTTAATTTAAGTAAAATAATTGAAATAAATTATTTCTAGCATATTATTAAGAATAATACACGCATTACTAAACTAATTTATTTTATTCTTCACGAGAGTTGACTCTACAATTATGATATATGAAATTATGTGATTTAATATTATTAAATGAAAACAGATCTAATCGACAGCGGATGCAATATTTTACCGATTAATGCTATCTTTGAAATGCAGTCAAAGTTTTCATCTTAATTCACATTCAGTACTCATTCGATGTTAACAGAAGTGATGAGAAACAGCAGAAATTGAGAAGAAGGGGATCAGCCAAAAATACCCCTGATTTTGAAATTTAGATTTATTCCCCTCCTCTCCTCTTCACGTGCATTTGGTTTGAGGATAAATATCCCCCCTTTACATTTTTAGTAAGAACAAAAATAATTTCAAAATCATAAACCAGTTGCCTATCTCACCGAAACTCAATACTGTATAGGACTTTGTATTGGTTGTGCTTTCACTCAAAGATAAGATTAACTGTACGTTAGATCTGAAGTCAATAAAGTTTTTTATTTTCAAATCTTTCAACGGATTTAATGAAATAAATTGTAAGTTTTTGATATTTTTGTAAAAGCACATTTTATTTGATAAATATGTATAAAAATTAAAAAGTTAGTATTTATTAATGCATTTAATTAATAATAATTTAATTATCTTGTTAAATAAATTAAATAAATTAAACAAATTGTGCATTAGTTTGATAAAATGTATAAATATTTTGAGTGAAAATAGTAGTGTTTTGTCTGATATGATTGAATGTGAAAATAATGATTATTTGAATTTTAATTGCGATTTAAAAATATGTAAATTAAATGTCGAAAAGGTTTGGCATTCGAGTGAACAAAGTGTTGGAAATAATAATAAAAAGCGTTTTAAATGTTTTTGGCCTAAATGTCGATATAATTCCAACATTTTAAGAGATCTAAATATACATAAATTAATTCATTCAAATGTAAAACAATATAAATGTTTGTTTAAAAACTGTAATAACAAGTATAAACATAAATATGAATTTTTAAATCATCAATTGATTCACGTAAAAAATATTAAAAAATTTAAGTGTTTTTGGCCAAAATGTCGATATAAAACAAATCATAATAAACATTTAAAATCTCATCAATTAATTCATTCAAATGTAAAACAATATAAATGTTTGTATAATAACTGCAATAAAGTGTTTAAACATTTAAGAAGATTAAAAACTCACGAATCGAATCATACGAATACGAAATTTATCTGCGATTGGAGTGAATGCGGAAAATCATATTCACGTAAAGATTGCTTGGATTTACACAAACGTGTCATTCATTTAAAACAAAATAAATTTAAGTGCAATTATAAAAATTGTGGCAAATATTTTACAATAAAATCTGCTTTAATTTCTCATAAATGCATACATTCAAGAATTAAACCATTTGTTTGTGATTTAGAAAATTGCGGAAAAAGTTTTGATAAAAAATTAAATTTAAATCAACACAAGAAAAGACACATGATAAAACAATATAAATGTAATTTTAATAATTGTAATAAACTTTTTGTAACCACTTTTGAATTAAAAAATCATATAAGCAATATTCACATAAAACTATTATTATATAAATGCAATGAAATTAATTGTACGAAAAGTTTTACTAATAATAATTTTTTAACTAGGCATAAGAAAAAGCATTAAAATTAATTTAAAATGTTAATGCATCATTAAATTTTTTAAAATAATTTTTTTTGCATAATTTTAATGTAAAATTCAAAGTCAAAATTGCCCAAAACTAGTTTTAAATAATAGTATAAAATTATTTTTTAAATATTACTATTTTATTTTGTAATATTCTTGATTTCAACATTATCAATTATGATTGACTTTGGTTTAGATTCCCATTTTTAAAATTAAAAAAAAATTCTCTGATCTACTTGGATTGGCCGACCTTATTAATCTCTGAATATATCTCTTTTCATACTTTTATATCCTTTCTCATAATCATCAAAAATATTAGAATTAATTAAATAATGATTTTAATCATACATTATTATAATGTCGGTTTAAATTGAAATTTATTCATTATAAGTTATAACGAAATTTATTTATCATTGTATTCAAAACAATTGTTTTGACATTTAACATTATTATTTAATTAATGTTATGTAGCCATGGTATTTATTTTTATTTTGTTTATATCATATTAAACATTTTAATTAAAATAAAACCAAAATATCTTATTTTAAACAAATATTAATTTATAATAATATACATTTTTATTATTAAATGTTTGTTTTAAGAAATATTTGTCAAATAAATGTAAATTTACATTTAATTTTATTCAATAAAATATCTGTAAAACGCATTTAAAATTATGTAATTAAAAATTTAGTTTTATTTAAATAGATAATTTATTATTTATAAAAAGTAAAAATTAATTTCTTATTTTAAATAGTATTAATATATTAAAATGCATTTTATTACAACACAAATATTGACTTTAAATATTAATTGAACATGATAATTATTCTAAAATATATTAATATGATATTCTAATGCTATGCCGTCAAACTCAAATTAAAAATGCTAAGATTCTTATTAAAATTTGTGTACAATTTTTACTATAAAACTTTTCTGAAAGAGATTTGTAAATAAATAAACTACGAAAATTAATCAATTAAAAATAAAAAACAAAAACATTGTTACTCTTATTTTACTTTATTTTTTACAAATTAAAGGTTTTATTTTAAAAATTAATACGTTGCTTTTGTCTTGATCATCTGATTCTCATATCTCGTGTGTTCGTTTGTTTATATAAGCAAATCTTATTCTCAATTAATTGTAACATTATTTGCGATTGTTTTCTATTATGAATTTTATGTTCTGAATGTTTAACTCGTGACTACAAACTTAGTATTGAAAACGTAAGTAATAATTGACTTTAGAAGTCAAAGTTTGACGGCAGAGTTCTAATGTTTCGGGCATTAATTGGCTCCAAAACACACTACAATAAAAAAAATAGAAAAACAGGTAAAGCGGACACTAGTCCCTACTAGTTGGACCTAGTAGTCACGGCTCACAACTGAATTTAATTCAAACTTACTTTTAGTAGAATAGATTTTTTTTATTAAACTTATATTTTAAAAGTTAAATTTAATATACCGTAATATAATTTGCTAAAGCTAAGCGTTTTTTTACGCAAAAATAAAATCATTGTAAGAATAAATGTTTAGATTTATCATAAAATTTAATGAATCGTAAAATTTATACTTTTATTTGTTATCTGAGGTTAAATCTGGTATGTTATGATTAACAAGTTCGGTTAATGTGTATTTCCAGTATTTTAATAATATTTAGATATAAATAACATTAGTTTTATAAAAACATTGAGAAAAGGTCAGTTTTGTATTTTTGGGTTAATATAAAACATTCCTTAAATTAATGCTAAATTCATTTAAATTAATTTAATTTATTTAAAATCTGGTATAAATCCGAATAAATTGCAGGAGACTTTTATTATAAATTTATGGGGTTTTAAAGTTTAACAAAAATTCTAACTTAATTTCCCATTAGATCGGCCTGACTTCTCAATGTCTGGTTTTATGTTGCTAAACATAATAAAAATTTGTATATTTTCAATAAATTTAATGTTAATTCTTTTTAAGAAAATGTTAAGACCAGATGATATTGACAGAGAATATCGTATTTCGCGATTCAATGTTCACTTCGTTTCGAGTTTTCAAATTCAGTCAAAGTTTTTGTCTTAACTCGCATTCAGTACTCATTCGGTGTTAACAGAAGTGAAGACAATAACTGAAGAGTATTTACAAATAATTGATTTTAATTTTGGGACAAATCGAAAAATTCTTTGTTATAAAATGTTTGCATTTAAAGTGAATCGAAACAATTTGTTGAATAAAATACAAAAAATATATCAATTATATAAATTGTGCAATAGTTTGACAAAATGTGTAAATATTTTGAGTGAAAATAATATTGTTTTGTATGAAGTGATTGAATGTGAAAATAATGATTATTTGGATTTTAATTGCGATTTAAAAATATGTAAATTAAATGTCAAAAAGGTTTGGCATTCGAGTGAACAAAGTGTTGGAAATAATAATGAAAAGCGTTTTAAGTGTTTTTGGCCTAAATGTCGGTTTAAAGCAAAAACTACGAATGAATTAAAAAGCAGGGATTGATAAGTTCGGCCGGTCCAGAGGGGGATCAGGGGAGGGATTTTTTTCAAAATTTTGGCTAAAAACCTAGGGGGGGATTAGGGAGGGGATTTTTCCAAAAACGCTCAAAAAACCTATATATGTATGATGAAATTTTGCCTAATTTAACTGGATTTAAACCGGATTTAGCACTAACTTACCCTCGGACAAAATGCTAGGGGGGTGGGGATGAATCCAAATTTTCAAAATCAGGGGAAGATTTTGTCTGATCCCCCCTTCACGATCCTTGTTAAAAAGACATAAATTAATTCATTCAAATGTAAAACAATATAAATGTTTGTATAATAACTGCAATAAAGTGTTTAAACTATTTAATTGTTTAAAAATTCACGAATCGATTCATACGAATACGAGATTTATCTGCGATTGGAGTGAATGTGAAAAAACATATTCATATAAATGTGATTTAAGTTTACACAAACGTGTCGTTCATTTAAATCAAATTGAATATAAATGCAATTTTAAAATTGTGGAAAATATTTTACAACGATATCTGCTTTAGTTAAACACAAAAGAATACATTTAGAAATCAAACCATTTGTTTGTGATTTAGATAATTGCGGAAAACGTTTTACTCAAAAATCACAATTAATTGATCACAAGAAAAGACATTTATCTATAAAACAATATAAATGTTATTATAATAAATATAATAAAGATTTTGTCACTAATGCTGAACTAAAAATACATTTAACCCGTATTCACACAAAACTATTGTTATAAAAATGCAATGAAACTAATTGATCGAAAGTTATACCAATTATAAAAGTTTTTATAGACGTAATAAAACATTCTATAAATTCAGTTAAAATATACGGAACACGTGGTGTATATAATCATCACTTGTCATCACTAAATGCGATTCCAATTAAAAACCTAGCGATTTGATCAGTTATAGCATTTAGAAAATTTATTCCAATTTTTTAATTTGTTTAATTTATATTAAATGAAGTCTTATCAACAAAGAGCGGGGTTTGCTAAAGCATACCCATAAGTAATGGGAAAAAATAATCATTTTTATAGCATAAAATAAAATTCGGGGAATTATTTACAAATGCAAACAAATAAATTTAATATAACAAAAATACAATTACATTTAGAGAAAATATTATAATAATAAAAAAATAATATTATAAATATCAATATATCTAAACGCATGTGTTGTGATAAAACGGATATATTAGTTTAAAACTATCTTTTCCATTACTTATGGGTAGGCTGTAGCAAACCCCGCTCACTGCTTATCAAACATATAAAAATATTATATAAAAAACTAAATAAAAATTATTGCATATCTATATAAATAAATTGTTTGCATTTATTTAATGTTGTTATTATTACATCTTATTAAAATATTGTTTTATTTTTAAATTTTGTTTGTATTTTTATAATGAAAACATTTTTAAATAAACATTAAATAACCTTACACATTTGGATTTTTTATTTTATGTAAGAAATTTTTAAAATAGTTTTAATTTAAATCTAGTTTATATAAAAATTAACCAAACAAAAAGTATCTTAAATAATTTGATATTCATTCGAGTATAAAATAATATTTTTAAAATTTATCACCAGTTTTCTTTAATTGGTTAATAATTTATATAATTTTTATTGTTTGGTTTCATATCTTTGACTTTTGTCCAAGCATTGTGAAGGCGGGGATCAGCCAAAAATTCGCCCTGATTTTGATAATTGGCATTTATCCCAGCTAGCACTTGGTCCGAGATAAGGTACCTCCCCCTCGAGGTTTTGACGGCTGCCTTTGGCGGCCTGCAAATTTTTTGAGATTTTTGTGATCGACCCCTTGGTTCAGTCGGCCTTCTCAATCCCTGCTTTTGTCACATCTGATAGAACAATAAAATTAGGCCAATAGTGGCTCGGATTAAAAATTAACAAAAACTCAAATAATACGCACTTTTAGCAAAACTAGTCCAATGTCCAATCATTGGCCTAGGTTTTTGGCCAACATTTTAAGGAAAACTTATCCCCTGATCCCATATGGATTGTTCGACCTTCTCTATCGCTGGATTTACATTATTTTATTATTTTTATTCAAAATATTTAAATAATTTTTCAGTACTAAATAATAATTCTAATTAAATACAAAATAAATAAATTAAAAATTATTGATATTTTTAAGTAAAAATAATAAAATTTTAAAACAAAAATTATCTTTTAACTAAAGAGTGTGAGAAGGAGGATTAGCCAAACTTCTTTAATTTTTTAAAATTGGCATTTATCCCCTCCTTTAACATTTATTTCGCAAAAAGGTGTCTTTTTCTCGAATTTACAAAAGCTGGTCGGTAAATTTTTTAAATTGTTTAGCCAAAATTAATAAAATTTTCAAAAATTGGTGCTAAATTCGGTTTAAATACGGATAAATTGGATAAAATTTTATTATAAATATATTTAGGGAAAAAATTTTAAAAATAAATTTAGTCAAAAAGTGCTATAGAAATATATGGCTGAAATAAACAGTGCCGTAAACACTGTAATACAATCATTGCTGCAATGATTAAGGAATACACGATATATGCGTTTGAGTCTCAGAATAAATTTTTTTATTTTTCATAAAATTAATGAAGGTTATGGTGGGAATGTCATACATGGGTCATAAAAAGGCAGTTTATTTAATGTGTATTTCTAGTAATTTAATATTAACTAAAGTAAAAATAGCATTAGTTTTATGTTGTTAAACGAATTTGTTTATTTTGAACAATTTTGTTGTTAAACCGTTCTTAGAATTAAGTTATAACCAGATGTTATAAACAGAAAATATCGTATTTCGCGATTCAATGTTAACTTCGGTTCGAGTTTTCAAATTCAGTCAAAGTTTTTGTCTTAACTCACATTCAGTACTCATTCGGTGTTAACAGAAGTGAATACAAAAACAGAAAACAATATCAAATTTAATTGGTTTTATTTTATGACTAACTTTTGTCGTGTTTTATATAAAATGTTTTTATTTAAAGAGACAAGAACAAAGAAGTATTAACCATATTTTTCCGGCGGGATTAATTATTTTAGTATTATAGATCTCATCAAAAGACACCTTTTTGCCATTGAAACCATATTTTTAAAAAATTTATTTTTTGAGTAATTCAATATCAAAGTTCTGACTTCAATGGGAATTTGGCCAAAATTTAAATTTTCAAAAATTAATTTAACCCCCGCCCCCCACTTATTTTTGTGTGAATTTTTTTTTGGACAATCTACTAAAAAAAAGGAAGTTTTTAAACTTGGTTTCAAAGTGTGTTCACGAGATTTTTTTGTATTTTTTAAATAGAATTATTATATTGCAAAGACATGTGGACTAACACAGACTGGACCAGCAGGCATCAGTAAAATTTTGCCGTAATTTAAGTCATTAAAGTATGCAAAACTTGTAGGGGTTTTAGAATCAGAATCAGAATCAGAGACAGAGTTAGAGACAGTCAGATTCAAAATCAGAATCTTGTGAACTTTCTTGGAAACCCAGTTTAAAGCTCTAACTCTGACTCTGGCTCTGATTCTGATCATGATTCTAAACTCCCTACAAGTTTTGCATACTTTAATGACTTAAATTACGGCAAAACTTTACTGATGCCTGCTGGTCCAGTCTGTGTTAGTCCACATGTCTTTGCAATATAATAATTCTATTTAAAAAATACAAAAAAATCTCGTGAACTCACTTTGAAACCAAGTTTAAAAACTTCCTTTTTCTAAGTAGATTGTCCAAAAAAAATCACACAAAAATAAGTGGGGGGCGGGGGTTAAATTAATTTTTGAAAATTTGAATTTTGGCCAAATTCCCATTGAAGTCAGAACTTTGATATTGAATAACTCAAAAAATAAATTTTTTAAAAATATGGTTTTAATGGCAAAAAGGTGTCTTTTGATGAGATCTATAATACTAAAATAATTAATCCCGCCGGAAAAATATGGTTAATACCCCTTTGTTAAATAATATACAAAAAATAAGTAAATTAAACAAATTGTGCAATAGTTTTAAAAAGTGTTTAAATATTTTGAGTAAAAATAATAGAGTTTTGTCTGAAGTGATTAAATGTGAATATAATGATTATTTGGATTTTAATTGCGATTTAAAAATATGTAAATTAAATGTCAAAAAGGTTTGGCATTCGAGTGAACAAAGTGTTGGAAATAATAATGAAAAAAGTTTTAAGTGTTTTTGGCCTAAATGTCGATATATAGCACGAATTTTATCAGATTTAAAAAGACATCAATTACTTCATTCAAATGTAAAACAATATAAATGTTTGTATAATAACTGCAATAAAATGTTTAAATCTAAAAATGATTTAAAATCTCACGAATCAATTCATACGAATAAGAGATTTATTTGCGATTGGAGTGAATGCGGAAAATCATATTCAACTAAACGATTATTAAATTCACACAAACAAGTCGTTCATCTGAAGAACTATCAAATTAAATGCGATTATAATAATTGCAATAAATTGTTTTTACAAAAATCTCATTTAATTCTTCACAAAAGAAGACATTTGGGAATCAAACCATTTGTTTTTGATTTAAATAATTGCGGAAAACGTTTTGTATCAAAATCTGTATTGAGTGAACACATAAGTGCTATTCATCTCAATCAACAATTTAAATGTGAATTCAAAGATTGTTTAAAAAGTTTTAGATATAAATCATATCTAAATTCTCATAAAAGAAAACATTTAGAATTTAAACCATTTGTTTGTGATTTAAATAATTGCAATAAAAGTTTTTATCAAAGATCAAGATTGGTTCAACATAAAAATATATTTCATTTATGTAAACCAACCTTTAATTGCCATTATATTAAATGTAATAAAACATATTCTACAAAAAACGGACTGAAAAGATATATAAACAGTATTCACACAAAACTATTGTTATATAAATGCAATGAAACTAATTGTACGAAAAGTTATTCCAATTCTTTTGGACTTTATAGACATATGAAAACAATTCATAGTATTTATTAAAACTTTAAACAAATTGGTCTAATTATAAGGTATTTAATATTTAAAAAATAATTATTAAACTTTCAATTAATCTATTTTTAATAAATAGTTAATTCATTTTATTTTTTTAAATTAACTATCACTTCGACGACAGGTACTGACGACATGAATCCACCCAAACATAGCACTCAAACTAACACTACTAAACCCATTCGTGCCAAAAGCCAACGACAGATTATTATAATTGAAGATTATATCTAAACATGAATCACATCTTCTGATTATACGATAAACCAAATTATAGTCGTGAAATCAGAAATGCAGACGCAGTGACTATATATTAAATTTTGTTACAAAAGTTTTATTACAAAAATTTGTTTTAATTAATTGATTTTTAAAGTGTAAACTAACTCAGATTTAGTGCGAAGATTGACATTACAAATAATATAGTTTACTCAAAATGGCCAAGACACATTTTCCAGACTTTATTTATTCAAAGTTATCAAAAATTGAGAATCGAGAGGAACACGCTGATCCCTTGACTTTGAAAATAGTCTTTTATCCACCCAAGCATTTGGTAACCCACCATTACTGCACAACCATTTCCATGACTTTTTGGCTTTCAAATGTTTGTTAATATATAGGCATTATTTGTGTTAATATATTTATTTTCAAATTATATAAATGTTTTTATTTAAATAGATTATTTAATGTATAAAAATTTTTAAATATTCTGCATATCTATTAAATCAATGTGATAAAATAGGGTTTAACTAGAGATCGAGAAGGTCGGCCAATCCAAAGAGGGAATCAGGGAAGGGATTTTTGTCAAAAATTTGGCCAAAAACCTAGGGGGGGGGATTTTCTAAAAACGCTCAAAAAACCTATATATTTATGATAAAATTTGGTTTAATTTAACTGGATTTAAACTAAATTTAAAATAATTCAGTTAATTTAACTGGATTTAAACCGAATTTAGCACCAATTTAGGGAAAATTTTCTAATTTAGGGTAAAACGTTAGGGTAACCCACTTCTAGTTTAGGTTTTGCCTTTGGCGTCCGGCAAAACGTCGAGGGGGTACCTTTTCTCGGACCAAATGCTAGGGAAGGATAAATCCAAATTTTCAAAATTAGGAGTGGAATTTTTGCCTGATCCCCCCTTCTCGATCTCTGGGATTAACTATCATGTATATATATTTATAAATCTTATTTTAGATGGTTTTGTTAAATTAAATATTTTTGATTTAGATCAATTGCTATTCTATTGTAAAATTAATAATTAATTAAATAACATTAACACAATTAAAGGAAATACTGTATACAGTTTTAGAAGATTAACACTGTAGAGAAAAAGAATAATTTGTTTAATCAATTATTTGATTATATATTAATAAATCAGAAACAGATGTAATCGACACAGAATGCAATGTTTAATCAATTAATGCTATTTTTGAAATGCAGTCAAAGTTTTTATCTTAATTCACATTCAGTACTCATTCGGTGTTAACAGAAATAATGAGAAACAGCAGTGATTGAGGAGAAGGAGGGATCAGCCAAAACCCCCACTAATTTTGAAATTTGGATTTATCCCCCCCTCCATAATATTTGTTCCGAGGAAAATCCCCCTATCTCAACTTTCGAGTAAGAGGTAATTCACACACCCCGCCCGAGTGCGAACTTAATATGTGAATCACCCCTAAGAACAAAAACAACTTCAAAGTCATAAACAAGTTGTTTATCTCCGAAACTCGATACTCTATTGGACTTTGTATTGGTTGTGCATTCACTCGAAGATAAGATTAACTGAACCGTTGGCTCTGAAGTCAATGAAATTTTTTGTTTTCAAACTTTTCAACGGATTTTATGAAATAAATTCTAAGTTTTTGAAATTTTTGTTAAAAACATTTTATTTGTTAAATATGTATAAAAATTAAAAAATTAGTTTTTAATAATGCATTTAATTAATAATAATTTAATTATCTTGTTAATTAAATTAAATAAATTAAATAAAAATTTAATTAAGAATTTGTGTGTTTTGATTGAAAATAATAGTGTTTTGTCTGAAGTGATTGAATGTGAAAATAATGATTATTTGGATTTTAATTGCGAT
>JAQFXP010002072.1:0-16454 GCA_034693685.1 Belba bartosi
AATTGCTGAACACAATCCACTTTTGCATTGCATTGCATTTCTATTCTGTTCGTTCCAATGGGAAAATGTCGTGATTTGTGAGAAATAAGTTGAAGAAGTAGTCATTAATTAGTCTTTTTATCCATTTGTTACACACATTACTCGTTATTATTGCTATTGAATTGAACTTAAGGCAGAATTTTCATAATTCTCTATTACTATGACATCATATCTTTCCGCAACTATTTTATAAGATTAGTATTAATATAATATATTAATTAAGATATCACTAAACTTAATAATTTTTAAATAATACCTCTTTTAATGATTTGATCTAAAATTAAATAATTGCGGTCTTAACCAGAATTTTGTAATACAACTAAATTTTTATTTGAAAAACTATAATTAAAATTAAATATAAAACTGATAAACGAGATATAAAGTCTAAGTTTTGTTTTATTTTAATTATAAATACATTAAATAAATGTATGTTTTATATCAAACTTTTAAATAAACGGATATATCATTGAAATAAATATCTCAAATATTATTTTATTACTTAAGTTAAAAATTGTGTAAAAAGTAGTCAAAACATATAATTATTAAAAAGAAGTATTGAAAGATAAAAACTTGATTTTTGAACAAAAACTAAGTATTGATTCAATAAAATAAAAATTGTTTTCAATATAAGATAAAGTCATTCAAAATATATATTGAAATAAATGTCAGATTTAACCTAATTTCCAAACAAATAATTATACTCTTGTATAAAAGTATTGACCACTTATTCCAATGGCAAACAATTGTTTTCTCAAATTCCTTTCAAATTTTTCTTTACGAATGATTTATAGTTTTAAATCTGATCACGAGTTTCGATACAAACCAATTACACCATTAAATACATTGAATATAAGTATTATTTTATTAATCATTTAATGATATTAAGAGAAATAAATTTGTTTTTTTAATGATAAATAATTTTTATTTTGTTTGTCTCTCTTGTTAACTACAATTCATAATCAAATTAACTGAAGGACATGTCTGACACATAAATTCGAAACTTTGACCAAAAAAAAAGTAATTTTGAATAAACAAGTTGTTATTTCCAGTAAATTCTTTTCTAAATTATATTTTATATAAATGTTTGACAAAATACTTGTTTGAAAAAATAATTATGGTAAATTAGATTTGGCCTGGTACTTATTACAACTAAGATACTTATCATAACTACTTATTTAGATGTGAAGTAATTTTAAATATATTTCAATTATATATAATTTTTTTTATTATAGCTGTCGCTAAAGTATTTGAAGATAATTTTAAATTTTTTATTAGATTTTATCTAAACAATATTTCAAATCACAATTAAAGAAATGTTTCGAGTGTTTCGAATCGCTTTTCAATTGATTTTGAAATTCCGTACAAGAATCGAGACTTTCGACTCGACCTCTAAATAAATAATTTCAATTAGAAATAGTTTTAAATAATAAAATCTAAGTCTGAATAAAAATGCGGATCTATTTCGAAATGAACTGAATTAAAGTATAATAATATAAAGAGTGGAGTCTATAAAGTCTATAAAGTCTATGATATACTGGATATGATTGTGCGAAAGGAATAGAGTATAATAGCTCTAATACTGTAATATAATAATACAGTTCACCTGAATAAACCGAAAACTCTTTTAATCATATAATAGCAAAATTGAGCTCAACTTTTATTATTGAACTGAAATTTCCTCTTCCAATGAACAGTTAGAATAAGTTCATTACATTGTCTATAATGTAGTAAAATATAATTCAAAAACTATTATAGAGGGGAAAGAAAAAAAAGTTTTTTGTTTATAAATTTAAGTGTATTTAAGTGTTATGTATAATATGTGTGACTCATATGTATTACACAATAGTCCGGAATATTTGTTGCCCCGCCTTCTGCACCACTGCTTATACGCTATTAGACATAAATAATGTTTGTATTGAAGAACACAAATGTGTGTCTCTTTCAAAAAAAAGTTTAGGCAATCATAATAATGACAGCAATCACAGCAACTCTAATATAAAGTTCAACTTTAATATTGAGTCGGAATAACATTTCCTAAAATTGATTTCAATGTTGATATTCGACAAAGTATTTTGTTTGATAGAGTGAACAAATTTTGTGACAAAACTTTTTTTTCACACGAAAAATACTCTTTGCCAACTAAGAGGAGGACCCGGACTACAAATATCGCCATACTATCAAACTCATTATTTTAACCAGTCCAGAATTAAAACTGTTTCAAATATATATAATCTTGTAATAAAGACAGCATAATCTTTTCAAAGTTCATTCTTGCTGAATTGTTGAGTAAATATAATCCTAAGTTTGTTACTATTATTTAAAGCTTTAATTGAATTAATATTCTAATCGCATAATAATTAGCTGTCATTCAAATAGTTTGGAATTTACAAAAGTAAAGCGCATTTTGTGCGTAATGTATGTATAGACCCAAGTATTTAGATTTCGAGCGTTGAGTGCTTTTAGTTTTTATTCATTTAAAGTTCGCATTCGAAGCACTCGTTATATAAATAATAGATTGGCTTTCAATACAATTCTGACTCAGATTTTGAAAATAATTCAAAATTATTGAAAACACATTCAAATCGATTGAAACAATTGATTGAAACGAATCGACGAAAGCAACAAATTATTGTCGATTTCCGGCGCTATATATATATATATATTATATATCTCTCTCTCACTCCCGACCTCTCAATCAGTTTGATATCAATTAATACCAAAATAATTGAATTTACGTCAAAACAAAAGCCGAGAAATGAATGAAAACTCGGAATCGGTTTTCAATTCATTCAAACAATTCCTTCAGTCATACGATTCGGACAAAAGTGGACTCAACTCGAAGTCGGGTTCGGAAGTGACGCCACAGACGCAGGAAGTGCTGGACCTGTCGTCGAATCAGTTGCAAACTGTGGTTATGCGGAACCGACAGACGTCCGACTCGTGTCTGTTCGCCGACCACACCATCAGTGCTCACGACGTCGAACCCGAACTCTTCGATTGGATTTTCTATCACTTGGACTACAAGTGAGTCGAAAATGGCTTTGAATTCAATTTTCTTATAATTTTATTCACATTTTTCACATTATTTCAAATTTTCTTTCTTTTGCTTCGACTTTGTTCTCAATTTTATTTTTATTTTTAATATTGTCTTAATTTTGCTTTTATTTTGATTTTAGTTTTAATTATTGTTTAGTTTATAATTATTTAAAACTTTGATTCAATTAATCTTTAGTTTGAATATTGACTTCAATTTCTGTCATTTTCTTAATTAATTCAAACGTTTTATCAGAAAAAGTAAACACAAATCGATCGATAGATTTGAATAACTGTTTTGATTCGTTAGTTATAACTTATATTGACTTTAGTTTTACATTTGATTTATTTGTTTATTAATTAATAATAAATTAGTATTTAATACAAATCGATATAATCAAGAAATAGAGTGAAGAGAAGGGTTTAGACCCGAAATCGACTTCAAATGTGAATCGAAACGCCTTTTATTTGTATAAAACACAGCCCTCTCTCAGCTCTGAAGACTCAATCCATTCGAGTCTCTCTCTCCCCCTCCCTCTCCCCTCCCGGCCTCTACAACCCCTCCTAATCATTGAATGGCTTGGTTATCACCGAATATATTTGTGTCGATTATCTCGACTTAAATATTAAAACAGATTTTATTCATATATTCCGATCACAACTCGAGATAAAAAAGTTAACAAAAACTCATATCTAATATGCATTGCGTTTACGACTTGTGATGACTTTCAAAAATAGACTTTTAATTACAATTTATTGTTTGTTCACTATATCTCTATTTCCAATGTTATATCTGTTATGTTATAAAACAAAATAAATTACTTTAAATAAATTATAATTATTTTTTCGCCGAATGCATACAATAAATGTCGAAAATTTGTTGAAAAACATAATAAAACTAATTGTTTGGAAAGTCTTAATATTAGTTGCATTCGCAGGCAATACGAAAATACTAAGTATTTAATGAAATCATTAATAGTCTAAACATTTGCTCGGCTAGACTACCTGAGCCCACACGACCACTACTGGCGCACAGCTCTTCTATAGACATCTCGAAAATAGAAATTATTTCTGATTTTTGTCAAACTTTTCTGAAGTTTTGTTTATGTTTAGCTGTTCTGAAGGGCTGTTTGTGTTTGTGAGCCGCGAAGGACTTCCTTCGTTGACAGTGTTGTCAAATGTTTTCGCAATAGTTTTGTTTAAAAACATCCTTTTCTGAAGATGTCGTCAATAGAACCTCTGCTTCGTTGCCGACTCACACCAAAACATTATTTTATTTAATTCTATTTTATTGCTCTTTCTTTTGCTCTTAATAGTCATCAAAATGTATTTTATTTATCCATTTGAGCCTTAATTTACTTTTATTTTTTAACCAAATTTTTCGTTCTTTCGCTCAATTGTTGTCTGAATAAGAGCTTAAAATTCATTGACCCAACAGTCAGACCATTATATGGAATGCTATCAACGTTTGGCCATTAGTCTCATTTAGTCTACTATACAATGTATGTCTGATTTGTCTTTAGATTAGCGATCAATACCGCAGATACAGACACAGGCGTCGATTCCTGTGCCAAACATTGACGTAACCAAACATACGATCATTTGTTGCCATCCAATGACTCAACCATTTATTCAATTGTGTTTTCTCTCCGTTTTTCCCCTTTTGTCGACCAATTAAATGCAAACCTAAGCTCTATTTCATTGTAATATCAAAATTAATATTAATATTACGTCAAATAAGACAAAACTATTTTCAATAAACTTTGCATTGCTTTTGAATTCTTCAAATCAGGACTTTTATCGTGAGTTGAGTTCTATTTCTATTTATTGCTTATTTTTTACAACATGTGATGACTATTAAGATTTGGTTTAATTGTATTTTTTTATTGTTATAATAGATTTATTTGTAGACATGATTTGCAGAACAATTTTCGAAATGCAATGTTGTGTCAAATTGGCTGAATTTAAGTGAATTTAATGTTTTAGATATTTTTTCATTGAGTTTATTCTTAGAATTCTATGACTAAATCCAAACCAATTCTTTATAGACACAGACTTTTGTAGAATGTGTTGAATGAAATTGAATTTTTTTGTACACTTTCCAAAGGCATTGAAATGTTGACATTTTTGTGATTCAGATAACTGACAGAACTGTTGACTGTTTTTATGCTTTTATTTTCAAGACTTTGTTTGTAGTGTGTATTTCAAGTAAAGGTCTGCTAATATATGTGAATAAAAAACTCTTTGAATGTTTGTTTTGACGTTTATTTGAATTATAATTTTCTTAACACTTGTTCTAATTGAATGTCATTCCACTCCACCCATAGACCTATACTATAGATAGAAACATATTAGACCAGAAAATAAGTATAAGTATAAGAATAGGCATTTGAGATATAAAAGAAAAGAATTTCTTAACAAATAATTAATATAATGAACACCTCTTTCACCGATCTATCCCTCGGTAACAGACACTTGGGCTCTAACTTGTCTTATCTTTAATTAATTGTTGACTAATAACCAAAAATATTTCTTAAGATTAGAATCGAAATAATTTGCTTAAAAAGAAAGAAGTTTTTCAGAAATATATTTATAAATAATTTTTGTTTCTATTAATTTTTCAAAACTATTCGTTTGTTTTAATGGTTCACTAAATGCGATAATTATATACATATTCTCTCATTCCTCGACTTTGAGTTCATTTGTCGATTCGATTTGATTTTGTATTTCTAATTAAATCTATTTAGTCGTTAGAAGAGTTCAAACCAATGACAACACATAAAGACAAATGTTTTTGAATATATTGACAGAAATTTAATTTCTAAAAATCAGTTCAATACTTAGTTTATGTAAATTCCTCTAATTATTACATTCCTATATATGTTTTCATTTACTGTCAAATCATTCGATTAATTCAAATATTTGTATTCGAGTTATGTTTTGCATCCATTCAAACGATTCATAGCTTTTTCGCTGATTTTCTATTTGATTAAAATTTTTTATTGTTGACAAACTCGAAATCTAATGATTAGGAAATCTAATTTGTTATAAAAATTTTTATTTCGGAGTCATTTCGTGTCAACTATTGATTGTCTGGCAATCGAGACAAGTGTGTCATTCGATCCAAATATACTTTTTATTTAATCTTTTTCCCAATTATTCTTAATTTCACTTTTATTTCGATATAAAAACTTAATTATAATGTATTTTAATTCGAATGCAACTCAAGTGAACCGTTTTGTATTAATTCACATAAACTCTTAACTCAACTCCAATTTAACAGTAATTTAATTAACGCCTTATAATAGTTAAAAGTTTTTTATTTGTCTTTAGTTTTGTAGTTAATGAGCAATAATGTAATTAAATAATAAATAAAAATAGTTTTTAAAGTAAATATTTATTTTAGAAAAAAAAGATTAGAAATTCTTGTATCGATAATCAAATGCGTTTATTGGAGAATAAAATTTTAATTAAATTATTGGAACGAAAATTTTGGTTTTATTTTCAATTTATTTGTATTGAATCAAATTCCTATATCTTTTTTCAGAAAGTTATTTGAAATTCAATATATTTCTCAAATTACAAATCAGATTATGTTTAAATCAAATCAAATTTAATTTAATCGATTAGATCTTATCTAAAATATCAGATTTTTTTTTATTGATTTTGTCCAAAAAAAAATTTATGTTTGTATTTTGGAAATATTGTCTGAAATTATTTTTACGAAAATTAATTTTTGATAAATGAGGAAAATCTAAAATTAATGAATTTATAGATTATTTAATTATATTATTATTAGACGTCATTAACTAATTTTGGCTTAATTTGAAAAATTGAATTCAAAAAAATTTGCTTAAACTTTGAATTTGTTTTATTTTTAATTTTGACATTCGGGCCAATAATTGCATAAATTTTTACCGGATTTCTGGTGTATTTATAAATTTGTTTTTGTTTTTTTCCAAATTAATGTCTAAGCGTTTCGATATTTTAATATTAATTTTGTTTTTTTATTTGTCGTCGAATTATTGATTTATTTTATTAATAATTAAAATTTCAATTTAAGTATATATTCAATGGCTTTGAAAAGTAAATCGTTTTCAAGAATCTAAGCCCAAAGTGAATATAAATAATAAAATAATAATTTTCTCTCTGCGACCCAACCCTTATTCACGAATAAAAATAGGAAAAAAAGGAAAGATTTTTGATAAGAATGTTGTTTCGACTGCTTTCGGTTGTGTAGACTAGTCTCGCAAAGTCTAGAATTTTGATCGTAGGGCTGGTAGGGATGGAATGGATGGAAGGGTTGAACTAATGTTATGATATAATCATCTTTTGCTGACATTTCGATTCAATCGAATCGAGTCATTATTTGGTTGCGCTCTTCACTCAATCGACTGTTTTTCTCATTTAAATACTGATTATTCTCTTTCAACAGTTATTTTATAAACAATTTGTTTTTTGTTCTTTAGTCTCAAATTACAATTTATATAACCTTTTGTTTCAGTTTGGGTTTAATGTATGTTTAGAGTTCACAATCAATAAAAATAGTTTTGAGTTTACAGTAAATAATTTGTAATAAATGATTGATTGCAAACCAATTGTAAAAATTCTTTTCATTGAATTTTTCATTTATTTATTATTATTATAATTTTATTCGTTTAGTTATATTTATTTATTTTGATTCGGATTTTTTCAAATTCTCATTTGATTTCTATTCCGAAGCCTCTATTTAATGGATTGGATTCTAATCGTCAAAATATAAAAGCATTTTTTGAATTACTTTTTACTGTTTTGTTAAATAATTTAGTCTATTATTAGTTTAAAACTATTAAAATCCGATTAACTCTTTGCTTGTATTTCGGCTTAACTCTAAAACTTTAGCCGAATTTTTCTCCAATTTTCTTCTAACCATTCATTTGAGTTTAAATATAGTGTTTTGTTTTGATAACTATTTGTTTTCTAAAAAATAGTTTTGTTTCTTTCCACTAATCTATTCCGGAGTTCATTTGCTGACAAATATTTATTGTTTTGACAATTGTTTCCAATTAACAAATTTAATGAATCGAAACAACCTTTAAATTGATTATTAGTCAATTTATTCGCTTTTTGTCGTCAAATCTTTCGATCAGTGTTTGAGAGAAAGCAATCGATTGACTCTCAGGAAGACATACAGACAAACATCGAATTAAATAGTATTAAAATTAAATAAAAATAGAAAACAGATAATTATATTTCAATCATTTATTTGATGAATCGAACGCTCATTTAATCCGGAATTGAAATTCTAATACTAATTGTAATTATAATTATATTGAATTATGGCTATAATTATCGAATAAATTGCTGCTTAAAGTATTTGATTGAAACAGATATTGAGAGAATGTCCGATAATACTGTACAGTATATAACTATTGATATATAGATATTGAATATTTAGATTTGATTAATGTTTTATTAGAAGAATAGTGAGTTTTGTAGTCTATTCGTCAAACTTGGGATCCATTACTAGTGTTTGCAGTCATTACAGTAATGAAAGTTAATGTCCATTAGAAACGATGTCTTCTGTCTTCTGATGGAAGTTTGCTTGACTAACAGACCGTTAACGGAAGTGTGTGCTCTACGCACAGGCCCAGTATGTGATGACTGCTGCAGTAGTATGTGATGGCCTGCACTGCCTGCACCACATTTGGCAATCATGTCTTGCCTTTATTCCGAACCCAATACCTAATACCAGTCTCTCTGCCGAACGATAATTACTCGAATAACAAGTTGTTGTCGAATCACTCTTTCCAATAGTTTTTTTACATCTCTTCAATGTCTTCTTTTCTCTATATTTCTCACTCTCTCAACCAGTTTCTTAAAACTATATTTTTTAAACCATTTTTTACTTACTTTCAGCCATTTCTAGAGCAACGAATGAATATTGTGTTCAACTTTCACTTATTTTTATAATTCAATGCATTATAAAAATTTTGGTTAATTTGTTTTATTTTTATTATCTATAGTTCAATGAATTTAATTTATATTTATTTTTTAAAAATTAATCTTTTGGTCCAAATGTCTGGTTTTGCAGAAAAATAATTAATATTTTATTCCAAAGTTATGCAAATAGTAAAACACATAAAACATATTTTGAAACTATTTTTTTCGATATAAAGTTCGAAATATTTAGTTTTGACTGTAATTTATGACGAAAGCGGATAATAAAGAACTCTTTTCTCAATAGAAAGTGTGTGAATCGGTTGAAGACGTGATGTATATCTTATGAGAAATCTTCGCTAAATTTCTTAACGTTATGTCTAATGATATAAACTATTACTAAACAAAACATTAATGTTTGTCACAAAGTCGTATGGATTCGGATTGAGTGACAATCGTGTTATTCGAGTGAAAAATATATCATTTGTATTCGTTTTTATGTATTGACTCTTTTTTTTTCATTTATCGCTCAATTTATTAGCCGTAGAATCGATGGGAAAATAGTTTTTTTTTTAAGTTTTTAATATTAAGTTAATTTCGTATTCATATATTCACAATAAGCCAGACATCGATTTTTCGTAGACATGATTTGCTGTCAAACACTAATCACATCAGACATTCACAATATGTTTGGCAACAATATGTTTGCATATATTCATATATTTATTAAATTATCTCTTTTTGCGGTTATTCTTATTTCAAAATAACAATATTCTATGATTTAGATTATAATAAAGTCTTAAAATTTATTGTTGAGTCAAATTAAATATTCAATTATAATAAATATTAAGTTAATAATAGCTTTTTTAGAGCTGTAACTAATTGCTGTTTTTCTCTCAATTGTGTGAAGTTTGATAACCGATCCAAACATTTTCATATAATTTGCTTCTCTTTGTAGACATTTTTGGAAACATTTTATTTATTTTTTGTGAGCTTTTTATTTATTCTAATTTTTTTTGTAGAAATTTTTATCTGTTTTTGTTGTCTGATAGTAGAGCAGAAATTGTAGTCAAAAATTCTGCCAAACTATTCAGGTATTGATTGTCTGATATTTAGTTGTTTTGCAATCAATTGTGTGATAAGCGGATGATTATTATTCGCGATTTCTTCTTATGCAACAAAACCTCTCAATTCTATCAAACATTGTATTGATATTATCCAAACAGGGCTTTGAATTGAAAAATATTTTCCTCATCGCTGTTCAGTATCTGCGTTATTAAACAAAAGCTTTTTTCGCTTACAATTAGTGCTAATCTATGGCAACAAAATGTCAGAATTCGTGTTCGGATTTCTTCTCCGGTTTTAATATTGTGTTTTGTTTAGCCTTAAAAAACTTGAATCTCTCGGCTCTGGCTCTTCGACTGTTGGGGTCATCGTTCTGTAAATGCATTTTCATAATAATGTTGAGCTCTTATTCTAACCAGAATTTGCATTAAATTTATTATTTTATATTTTATGTACACTTTATAGACACATCTATTTAGCACTTTTTTCAATT
This sequence comes from Belba bartosi, assembly GCA_034693685.1. Classification (NCBI taxonomy): domain Eukaryota; kingdom Metazoa; phylum Arthropoda; class Arachnida; order Sarcoptiformes; family Damaeidae; genus Belba; species Belba bartosi. Next base: position 10,550 of record JAQFXP010002072.1, read on the forward strand.
TTATACAATTTTGTCTATTTGTTGAATATTTAATAGAAAATTATTTTTTGCGCAAAATTCTTCTTTTCATTCAATTCCTATTCATATTCCTCAGACATATTCAATAAAAAAGTTTATGCAATAAAAATTGAAATAATTTATTGAATTATTCGCTATTTTTATTTTATTTTTCAATTCATGTTTTCATTAAACTTGTGGCGAATTTTTAGTTTGATTTTATTCGTGCATTCGCTCGGTTTAGAGCTCAGGTATATAAAGTGTTGTACAATATATTGCCAGAACAGGTGTACTCACTCGCTCTCCGTTTGCTTTTCGACTGTTTAGTTATTTTCTGTTTTGTCTGTATTTCGATCGATTGAAACTTAATTTATTTTAAAGTTTTAATTGTTGTTGAAGTTGGTTTTGTATTGAAGTTATTTCTCTTTCTGTCTCTCTTTTGTCAATCACTATACTCAGTATACTTGGGCTCCGAATGTGTTTTAGTAAGTTTTAGTGAATTTTTGTTTTAGCAAGTTGGTTTCATTGAGTTGTTGTGTTAACATCGAAAGCACTGGTCGTACAGTATGTCTGCATAACTCTTATGAAAATAAACAGACGTTCAGTTAGTCTGCTATTGAAGTGTAAGTTATTTAATACACAACAAAATGGTATTTTTGGTGCTCTTCTATAGACTGTATTTTTAGCCATAATTTCTCGTTTTCAGAGCACGAAATCTTCTGCTCTTTTGCAACAAGTTTTCTAAGCCTTCAGTAATTATTATTAACGAATAAAGAGATTTCACTTTGAATTGCATAACATTTTGTTTAGCTGTGAAGTCCTCTTGAAGTGTATGTTAAGCAGACTTTGTCTCAAATGAGATATTGTTTTATTAGATTGTATTAGACTTACGAATTCAGTTCAATTATATCTGAATTGAAGTCATTTAGTCATTTGTTTCAATTTTTCTTCTTTTGTCACTCTTTTTCTATTACGTAAGTGTTGACTAAATTTTAATTTATTTTTTATTTCATTAAATTTTTTGGTTTAAATAGAGATAAAAACTGAATAAAACACTGAATGCATAAACGTTTTGAAATTTTTGCATTCATTTAATTTAATACAAAATTGCAATTCTAATGGTTTTAAATACGAAGAAAAATACAACTTTGAAACTATCGATGCATTCAATAGAGTAGTTGTGAGTCATTCGGCAAATATGAGTAGTTCTTTCGGCAATATTAGTTCATTTTATTTAAATTTTATTCTTTTGTCTAATTTTAATCTTCTCTTTTCAATCATTTATGTGTATTGTTTACGTAATATATAATTTGAAATATATTTGAAATATTTGTTCCGAATTTTATGCTAATTTCAAATTCGATTTTATAATTAATTAATTAATTATTTTTAACCTCTTTTTTGTCAAAAATAATTTTGCCGAACAATCGAATGATTGAAAAATAGTTAAAAATCATTTTTATTGCTTAACATAAGAGACGAAATGCATTCATGCGTTCGCTCGCATAAGGAGTTTCAGAGGTTTTATCTTTGACTGTATTTCAGTCTCGACTCAGATTTGGTATTTAGACAATTGTGAGGACATAGACTCCAAAGACTAAAACTGAATAAAAGATATTTATTTGATTCAATGTTCGACTTTTTCCAATACCTTTAAAAAGAGTCTCAAATTTTGATACTATTTAACTTGAATTGAGTTTTTGCTATTATAACTGATATACCGGTATATACTGTATATACTGTATAATCAAATATTTCACTCATTTTTGCAACAATTGTTTGTTTGGACTGAACTGTATTGTAGTAATGAACTGTAGTATTGCTTAATTGATTAATTGGATTAATTGTTGTCTGTCTCTTAGGAAGTGTCCGCATCCGTTGGCATTTGCTTTGGCGTCAATAGTCGCCCGAAAGCTGGGTTTGGCTGAAACGACTCGAGAATCTCATAGCTCTGATGCCGACAAATCAAAACCAGGTCTTTAGTCATTGATTTAGTGATTAGTTTAGTTTTGCTTTTTTCGCAATAATGCCTTGTCTTGAATGAGTCATAGTTTTATAACTTGTATTTAATGAGAACTTAATTGAAAAATATATTCATTCGATAGCCATCTCTTCGAATGAATTATACTCTCAATCATTGGAATACTTAACGGAATACATAAACTCTTGGAAAGAGAATCCGGAACTCGCAGTCGAAATAGCAAAAGAATATTCTGACCAGAAGTTTGTCTCATCTATCTGTGCGATAAAGAACAGCAGAAGGAAGATGGAGGACAGGCACGTCGTTCTGCACGACCTCAACAAAGCTCTCAATTTAAAAGTAAGTCTCGATTTGAACTCTCGACTCAGTTTTGTCTACAATTTAATCGATTAAAACTATTTTCGAATCAAACAATTGTTTTCTTTTTCTTTTCAATTCCTTTTAATGATTAGCTTTGAATGTTTCGAACGATTAATGCTTTTAAGTCTAAATTAAAGTATTATTTAAAGTAATTGTCCGCTGACTGCAATGCAATGCAATTATTAATTATAACAAACCATTCAATTAATTAGAATTTCGAATTCATTAATTCAAAACAAATATGAGATAAAACTTTAATTAAAGATATATTTTTAACTAATAATTAATTATATTTTCGATTAAACATTTCTCCGTTCTTTCAAACAATTCAAATAAATTTATTTACAATATATCCGTCTTTTAATTAATTGTATAATTGTCTTAAGTTTGCACTCATTTAAAAATTCATTAATTTTCAGTTGAAAAGGAATTTTGCTTTTTCTGATGAATTGCTTTTTTTGTCTACACTTTGCAAATCACTAAAAAGTGGAGAATTTTTGATAAAGTAATTAGTCGTTAAATAAATATTTCATAAAATACACAAAAATTAATTAATTATTAATTGATTAATTAGAAACAAGAATTTAAAAAATATTTTTTGATTTAATCTGTTTTTAATCCGTTTAATGAGTAAACGAATACTGTATAATATACTGTATATATATATTTGAAAAAGTATTAAAATAATTGAATAACAAACTAAATATTTGACGATTAGGTGAAGAAACAATACAGTTATTACGCAATATTCGACGGTCACGCAGGAGTGGACGCGGCCAGTTACTCTTCAGCTCACCTTCACTACAATTTAGTCAAGAGTCAGGCCTTTCTCGACGGAGACATTGCCGGTGCGTTCAAAGAGGCCTTTTCTCTCACAGATCTGTACTACTTGGAGAGGTCGGCCCGGGAGGGCAAGAAGAGCGGATCGACTGCTTTATGTGCGCTGTTAGAGGACAAAACAAAAGTATACATCGCGTGGTTGGGGGACTCGCAGGCAGTGATTGTCAAAAATGGTAAACCAATTGATATAATGATTCCACACAAACCAGAACTCGAAGAAGAGAGGAAACGAATCGAAGAATTGGGAGGTTTTGTGGCTTATGTGGACACATGGAGAGTGAACGGCACTTTGGCCGTCTCGCGAGCCATAGGGGACCCGGAGCACAAACCCTTCATTAGTTCAGAACCAGATATTGTTGCCATTGATTTGGACGCCGACACAGACTTCTTAGTCTTGGCCTGCGATGGCTTATGGGATCAGTTGACTCCCGAAGAGGTGACTACTTTAGTCTATCAGTATATCTGCGAACACGAAGACGAAAATACTCAACAAATAGCCGCAAACATGGCCTCACATCTGTCCAAAGTGGCCAAAGATGACGGTTCCAGTGATAACATCACAACAATTGTATTATTTTTTAAAGATGTCGATCAACTCAAGGCCACACCATTTGAACCATTGACTCCGCGGGAGAGGTCACTGACTGGTGAAGTGCAACCGAACGGGGGTTTGAATGGCAATCACTTCCAATACAATGAGTCTGACTCTCAGTTTGATTTCATGCAAAACAACACAAACAACGCAAACAATCCATTCGACTCTAGCGCTGACAATCGAGTCCAGAGTTGGAGCACTGGCTCGTCATTTGATGTCATGAATAACGCGAAACTAAACTTTGAAATAAGCGATTCGATCGATAGTTCTAACTATGAGTCAAAAGATAACTCAAATCCGTTTAATACTAATGATTACAGTTATGTTGATTTGAGTAATGAGAATAAAGTTGAGAACAATATGTTCGACACTTCAGACAAAAATGAATTCAACAATAATGAGTCAAATAGAATGATAGAGAGTTTCGAAGCGAAGGACAAACTCGAGTCAACTCGAGTCGAATCGATAGACAACAACTCAAACCCTAACGAACATCAGAGCGACTCTCAGTTCAATATTTCGAAACTATCAGACATTTCGACGTCATTTCCAACCGGAGCTGCCATTGATTTGGAAGAGAGGGTGTGCTCTACCCCTTTGCAGACACAGACATCCGAACCGTTTTCTATTAATTCGGTTTCTCAGGAAAACATTGTTTTGGAAACAAATATGGATTCAATCGATGCGAGCGAAGACTTCAGTAGTTTTAGATTAAATTATTCCGAATCTAATGTCAAGACTGTTGAACAGACTGGCGATCAAAACGATTTAATCGATAATTCGGACTCTCTTTTGTCGATTAAGTCCGATTCGAATGAGAGTTATTTCGACAAAAGCGGTCGACAGACGGTCTTCGAGACCATTGACACAATCGATATGACTATAGAATCTCCCGTAAAGTTGGAGGACGTCTGCGAACAAGTCTTTAAAGATGTCGACGAATCGAATGCCATTTATAATCCAAACCAAGATTTACATGATTTCAGTTCCGGCGCCGAAAGCGTCGATTCGATTGTTTACGAAAACATTGGAACGGATTTGAGTGAAGTCACTAATAAAGTCATTCAAAATGATTATCCTTTTTCAGAACAACACCACTTATCTCTAATACCGGAATCTGAACCACAAATGGCTTTTGAAGAATCGAAAGAAGAAGTCTTGAAAAGCCATGACTTGATAGCCAATGACATGAACGCCGAACTGATCGCCGAAGCTCTGGCCGCAGAGCACCTGAGCCCGGATGAGATCGCAGAAGTGGTGCAACAATTGGCCACAACTGACACTCGAAGTGAGTTCGGCGTAAAACCGGATCAACCGATTGATTCAGAAACGGCTATTGAAGACTTGATACCCGAAGAACCAGTTTTGTTGCAATCGAGTCCTCAACCAATCGAAGAACAAATGATATCTGAAGAACCAGTTTTGTCGCCATCGAGTTCTCAAATAATTGAAGAACAGCTCATAACTGAAGAACCAGTTTTGTTGCCATCGAGTCCTCAACCAATTGAAGAACAGTTGATATCCGAAGAACCAGTTTTGTCGACATCGAGTCCTCAACCAATTGAAGAACAGTTGATATCCGAAGAACCAGTTTTGTTACCTTCGAGTCCTCAACCAATTGAAGAACAGTTGATATCCGAAGAACCAGTTTTGTCGACATCGAGTCCTCAACCAATTGAAGAACAGTTGATATCCGAAGAACCAGTTTTGTTACCTTCGAGTCCTCAACCAATTGAAGAACAGTTGATATCCGAAGAACCAGTTTTGTCGCCATCGAGTCCTCAACCAATTGAAGAACAACTCATATCCGAAGAAACAATTGGTTTGCGAATGGATTTCAACGAATTTCAAACCGAAATACAAACCGAAGAATCAGTTTTAGAAAATTTAAATTTTGAAAATTTGAAACTCGAGTCAACGGCTGAAGACTTGACCTCTGGTTTGCAACTGCTTTCTGAAGATTCTGAACCAAAACCAATGATTGAAATAATTTCTGAAGAAATAAAAAGCGATTTATTAGCCGAAGAATCAATTTCTTTGCAAATAATTTCAGATGAATTGTCATTCGAAGCAAAACCCGAAGAATCAGTTGAACCAGAAGTCGAAACACTCGTCGAAGCAGTTGATCCAGA